>CAUYSK010040609.1:0-43817 GCA_963575035.1 Avahi laniger | reverse complement strand
TTGATTCCCCCTTCCTCACATGTCTGGAAGTCAGCAGTCTCCCGAGCTGCAGGAGAGCCTTTCTACCCTCATGAGCCCAAAAGCTGCTGCCACCAGTAAATTGGGAGCTTCTTGAGGACAAAGCACCAGCATGCCAGCCCCTTTTGGGTGCTTCCAGTCACCACAGACCTGAGCAGAAATGGCAAGTGCCATATCGCTTCTTCACCGACTATGCATCTTTGTCCTCCCAGGGGCCTTCAACCCCTCGGTTTTCATCTTGCTCATTCCCACACAAACATTTCCCAACTCTGGCACAGACTGCAGGAGCCACAGGGGCCGGTGGGTCCCAGGGGGATCTGTATGACCCCAGAGCTTGGACATTCCAGGCAGGCTGCCTTCTCAAGAGAGGGATAGAGATGACAAGAGTACTAGCTTTCCCCCATTTGGAATCTTTTCCTCCCATTCCCCTCCCCTGCCTGTGGCTTCCAAGAGAGATGATTGAGCCAGGGCTCTCAAGAGCAGCTGCTTCCCACCTGTTTGTACATACACAGTACCACCGTGACTTCCACAGAGAGAGGGGCTCAAACCATTCCTCTCAAAGACCTGCAGAGGACTAAAGGGTGCTCAGACTGTGAGCTTCCTGCTCACTGGCCCTCCCTGGTGCTGCTTGCCTGGCTGCTCCATCAGAGCAGGGCACACCCGAAGTAAAGGGACACCAAACCTGCTTAAACATCCTATAGGCAACTCAGGACCAGCATGCTTCTTTCTGGCACAATCAGCAATTGATCTCTGGGGACTCAGGAATAAGCCTGCAGGCCAGATCCCATACTCCCAGGGCTCGATCATGTTGCACAGGGACATGGAGGGGAGACTTGTGAACTAATCTTAGGAGATGAGGGAGCCCGAGTGGGTAGAATTGAAAAGAGAGCATAGTGTGGGTCCCAGCTGCAGTGCACTCACGGAGCAACCCTCCCCCCACAGGAAGGTCATGTTCTCAGCACCGGGCAGAATCCTAGACAGCGAAGCTCCCAGCCCACAGTACCATTGTGCAGAAGCTCAGCTAGTTTGAGCTCTTGCCTGCTGGCAGACACTGGAGGGAGACTGCAGAGCAGGGGAGAAGGGAGAAGACAAAACCTGCTCCTGATGGCCGGATTATGAATCTCAGATGGCCCCACCTCCACATGCAGACATTCTGCCTGGGTGGGACCACTTCAGCCCCTCCCTGGTGGCTTTTCCCAGAAGCTGGGAGCAGACCTTTGACCCTTACCAAAACAACTACCTTACCAGCTTTCGTGGAGCCTGGGGGCAAACTCACCCAACCCAGCCCCATCCAGCCTCACTCCCCCACCTGCCTCTGCTGTGGTGGAAAATAAGGACTCACCTATAAGATCCATGGCCCCACCACCACCTGGGGCATTCTCCTGAGGGGCTAGAGCCAGTCACAGGTCCCCAAACAACACTGCAGCTAGTTCCTTCTGGCAAGCACCACCTACTGACAGGAAGGTCAATTTCAACAGCCCTTTACAGCATTTACTGACTCAATCACACAGTGTATGGTTGATTCTTACCCACAAGGACCACCTACTGTCTCAGAGATTAAACTAGGAGTGCCAATACAAGTTACACTGTTAGGAAGACTACAGAGCTGGGAAAAGAGAAAGGATTTCAAAGACCTTCATCCTCCCTCATCAAAGAGAGACAGAGAATCTGCCCACATATGTACCTTGCCATTGCTACAGTCTACAAACAACTAGCAAATGAGACAACCACCACACTAAGGATATCTATAATATAACCAAGGCATCCATCCAGAACCTAGATCACCATCAAAGCACCCACATGCAAAGCCAAAGGTTCTTACCCAACATATGCTACAGACACTCCTTTATAAGTGAGGGGAGTGGGGAACAGGTCCCATCTGAACAAAAGAAAATCCAAAAATAAGAAGTAACAGCTCCTCAGATGAGAAGGAATCAGTGAAAGAACTCCAAAAGCATGAAAAATCGGAGTGAAAGGACACCTCCAAAAGGGAACACCAGCTCTCTAGCAATGGATGCCAACCAAAATGAAAATATTGAAATGACAGATAATGAACTCCAAATATGGATTCTAAGGAAGCTTAATGAAATCCAAGAGAAAATCGAAAACTAACTCAAAGAAACCAGGAAAACAATTCAGGAAATGAATGCAAAATTCACTAAAAAGATCAACATATTTAAAAAAAACAAATAGAACTTCTGGAAATGAAAAATACATTTAAGGAAATATAAAACACAGTGAAAAGTTTTAAGAATAGACTAGATCAGGCAGAAGAAAGAAACTCAGAGCCTGAAGGCAACTCTTTCAAGTTAAATCAGTCAGTTAAAAATAAAGAAGAAAGAATTAAGAGGAATGGGATTATGTAAAACAGCCAAATATAAGAATCATAGGCATCCATGACGTAAAGAAGAAAATGCACAAGGGCTGAAAAACCTATTTGAGGGAATAATTGAAGAAAACATCCCTAGTCTTGCTAGAGATTCAGACATCCAGGTGCAAGATGCTCAACAAACAAAGAGATTAATTGCAAAAAGGCAGTTACCAAGGCACATGGTCATCAGACTGGCCAAAATCAACATGAAGGAGGAATTCCTGCAAGCCAAGCTGAAAACATCAAGTAACTTACAAAGGAAAACTCCGCAGGTTAACTGCAAACTTCTCAACTGAGATCTTACAAGCCAGAAAAGATTGGAGCCCCATCTTCAATTTTCTTAAACAGAACAATAATTCAGACCCTAGAATTTTGTATCCTGAAAAACCAATTCTCATATATGAAGGAAAAGTAAAGACTTTTCCAGACAAGCAAACATTGAGGGAATTCATCAAGACCAGACTTGCCCTGCAGGAAATACTCAGAATGGCATTATATATGGATCAGCACAATAGATACCCACCAGTTTAAAACCACCCGAAAGCTAAAGCTCCAAGCTCACATAAAACAATAGCACAAGAGGTAAAATAAAGCAATAAAGTATTATCCAACAGGATGTACAGAACAGCATACCACATATCAACTCTACCAATCAACAGGAACAGTTTGAATGCCTCATTCAAGAGACACAAGCTGGCTGAATGGATGTAAAAATACAAGTCAAGTATCTGCTGTCTCCAGGAAACACATCTAACCCACAAGGATTCATTCAGATTTAAGATGAAGGGATGGAAAATATATTCCATGCAAATGGAAACCAAAAGAAAGCAGGTGTAGCTATTCTGCTAATATCAGATAAAATTGACTTTAAATAAACAATAGTAAAGAAAGACAAAGATGGACATGACATAACGGTAAAGGGAGCAATTCAACAAGAACACATAACAATGCTAAATATCTATGCACCTAACACAGGAGCACCCAGATTCATAAAGCAAATCTTACCAGATCTAAGCAAAGAGATAAACAGCAGCATCATAATTTCCCAGGAATTCAACACCCCACTGACAGAACTGGAAAGATCATCCAAGCAGAAAATAAATAAAGAAATGCTGGACTTAAAAGGGACTCTATCACAAATGAGCCTAACAGACATTTACAGAATATTTTACCCTCAAACTACTAAATATACATCATCTGATTAGCACATGGAACATTCTTCAGGACTGCTCATATCTTAGGCCACAAAACATGTTTCGACAAATTCAAAAGAACAGAAATCATACCATGTATCTTCTCAGACCACAGTGGAATAAAACTAGAAATCAATTCCAACAGAAAAACTCAATTCTACACAAAGACATGGAAATTAAACAACCTGCTGCTGAATGATTATTGGACAATAATGAAATTAAGATAGAAATAAAAAGATTCCTTGAACTGAACAACAAAGGGGTCACAAGCTATGAAAATCTATGGTATTCAGCAAAAGAAGTCCTAAGGCGAAAACTCATAGCCTTAAATGCCTATATCAAAAAGACAGAAAAATCACAGATCTACAATCTTATGACATGTCTCGAGGAACTAGAAGAGGAAGAGCAAACCAAACTCAAAGATAGCAGAAGAAAAGAAATAATGAAGGTATTATTATTTGAAGGTATTATTATTAATGAAGAGCAGAACTAAACAAAATGGAAACAAACAAACAAACAAACAAAAATGGAAAGGACTAATGAAGCAAAAAGTTGGTTCTTTGAAAAGATAAAATTGATGGGCCTCTTGCTAGATGAACCAAGAATAGAAGAGAAAGGACCCAAATAAGCTCAATCAGAAATGAAAAAAGAGATATTACAACTGATACACAAAATATCATCTGTGAATACTATGAAAATCTCTGTGAACATAAACTCAAAAACGTAGAGGAACTAGACAAATTACTGGAAAAACACAATCTCCCAAGACTCAATCAGAAAGAAATAAAACTCCTGAACAGACCAGTAACAAGCAACGATATTGAAGCAATAATAAGAAAGCTTCCAAGAAAAAAACCCCAGACCAGATGAATTCACAGATGAATTTTACCAGACCTACAAAGAAGAGTTGATACCCATACTGCAGAAATTATTCCATAATATCAAGAAGGAGGAAATCCTCCCAACTCATTTTGTGAAGGCAATATCACCTTGATACCAAACCCAGAAAAGGCCACAACCAAGAAAGAAAACTACAGACCAATATCCCTTATGAATATAGATGCAAAAATCCTCAGTAAAATATTAGCAAACTTTATTCAATAGCACATCAAAAAAACAATCCACCATGACCAAGTGGGCTTCATCCAAGGGATGCAAGGATGGTTCAACATATGTAAATCAATAAATGTGATTCACCACATAAACAGAAGCAAAAACAAAGACCATATGATCATCTCAACAGTTGCAGAAAAAGCATCTGACAAAATCTAGCACTCTTTCATGATTAAAAACTCTCAACAAACTATATATAGAATGTACGTGTCTCAAAATCATATGAGAGATGACAAACCCCCAGGCCAACATCATACTGAAAGGAGAAAAGTTGAAAGCATTTCCACTAAGAATTGGAACAAGAAAAGTGTGCCTACTGTCACCACCTCTATTCAACATAGTGCTGGAAGTCCGAGCTAGAGCAATCAGACAAGAGAAAGAAATAAAGGGTATCCAAATCGGGAAAGAGGAGGTCAAACTATTGCTTTCTGCTGATAATATGATCTTGTATCTATAAAACCCCAAAGACGCAACCAAGAGACTCCTGGAATTGATGAATAAATTCAGCAAAGTCTCAGGTTAAAAAAATCAATGTACACAAATCAGTAGCATTCATATACACCAATAAAAGTTAAGCTGAAAGTCAAATAAAAGACTATTACCATTCACAATAGTCACAAAGAAAAATAAAGTCCCTAGGAATATACTTAACCAAGGAAGTGAAAGATCTCTACTAAGAGAACTGTGAAACACTGAGGACAGAATTCTCAGATGACAAAAACAAATGGAAAAACATATCATGCTCACGCATCAGTAGAATCAACATTGTTAAAATGTCCATAGTACCCAAAGTGATTTACAGATCCAATGCAATCCCCATCAAAATACCAACATCATATTTCACAGATCTAGGAAAAATAATTCTATGCTTCATTTGGAACCAGAAAAGAGCCTGAATAGCCAAAGCAGTCTTAAGCAAAAAGAAGAAATCTGGAGGCATCATATTACCAGACTTCAAACGATACTACAAAGCTATAGTCAGCAAAATGGCATGGTACTGGCACAAAAATAGAGACATAGGCCAATGGAACGGAACAGAGAATCCAGATATAAAACCATTCACATACAGACAACTGATCTTTGACAAAGCAGACAACAATATACACTGGGGAAAAGAAGCCCTATTGAATAAATGGTGATGGGAGAATTGGATAGCCACATGCGGAACAATGAAACAGGATCCATATCTCTCACCACTCACAAAAATTAATTCAAGATGTATAAGATACTTAGATGTAAGGCATGAAACCATGAGAATGCTAGAAGAAAATGTTGGAAAATTTCTCTAGATATTGGTCTAGGCAAAGAATTTATGAAGAAGACCCCAACAGCAATCACAGCAATAACAAAAATAAATAAATGGGACTTGATTAAATGAAAAATCTTTTGCACAGCTAAGGAAATAATCAACAGAACAAACAGACAACCTACAGAATGGCAGAAAATATTTGCAAGCTATATATCTGATAGAGGGCTAATAACATGAATCTACAAAGAACTCAAGGAAATCAGCAAGAAAAAAACAAACCACCCCATTAAAAAGTGGGCAAAAGACATGAACAGAAGCTTTTAAAAAGAAGGTATAAAAATAGCCAATAAACATAGGAAAAAATGCTCAATGTCACTAATCATTAGAGAAATGCAAATTAAAACCACAATGAGATAACAGCTTACCCCAGCAAGAATGGCTTTTATTAAAAAGTCCAAAAACAATAGATGCTGGTGTGGATGCAGAGAGAAAGGAATGTTTATACACTATTGGTGGGACTGCAAATTAGTATAACCTCTATGGAAAACAGTATGGAGATTTCTCAAAGAACTAAAAGTAGACTTACCATTTGATCCAGCAATCCCATTACTGGGTATTAATCCAAAGGAAAAGAAGTCATTTTCTCAAAAAGATACCTGCACTCAAATGTTTACTGCAGCACAATTCACAATTGAAATGATGTGGAATCAACCCAAGTGCCCATCAATTCATGAGTAGATTAACAAAATGTGGTATATGTATATTATGGAATACTACTCAGCCATGAAGAAGGATGAATTAAGGCCTTTTGCAACAATTTCAATGGAACTGGAGACCATTATCCTAAATGAAGTATCTCAAGAATGGAGAAACAAACACCACATGTACTCGCTATTAAATTGGAACTAACTGATGAGCACACATGTGCACAGAGGGAAGTAAAACTCAGTGGAAATCAAACAGGGGGTTATGGGAGATAAGGAGATAGGTGAAAACCTACCTAATGGGTACAATAAACACTATCTGGGTGATGGGCACACTTATATTCCTAACTTAAGCACAACAAAAGTGATACATGTAGCCAAAACCATTTGTACCTCCATAATATTTAAAAATAATGCATACATACATACATACATAAATTGGGATTCACCTTGAAAAGTAAATTAACTTTTAGTGAGTTATAACCTGGGGTGGAAGAAGGGAGCAAACTAGTACAGTATTGAGAAAACATTTTGAAATCCAAGTGTCTGAATTTCAAATCCTAGCTCTTCACCTGATGTGGACTTGCATCTCAGTTTCTTCAGATGAAAAATGGAAATACTAACACCTGCTAAACAATTCGTGAAGTTGAAATGTGAAAGTCTGGGGAAGGCCTGGCACAGAGCCTGGTGCAGTGAGGTTCTATTGATAAAAGGTAGTTCCTTTCTGTCTTCTGTCACCCAAAAGTCTATAAAGAAATTGCTAGAAATAAAAGGGAGCTATAGATTATGCATTAGAATCTATTCTACTTTCCTAGTTCCCTGGATCTTTTTACCATTTTAACTATGAGGGAAATAAAAACAGAATTTTTTTAAAAAAGCTCAAACACCACTGGAAAGCTGAATTGTCTATATACCCACTAATATTGCAATTATCCAAATTTATTTCTGAGTGGCCCTGATTTAAAACAAATCTTTGTTTTACTTTTTACAAATTGAAACAGATTATTCATAGTTTTCCATTCGGGAAATGGAAAATATTGTCTTGCATAACAGCAATTTTGCTATGATGTACTGTTTTGTGTTTGAAAATTCATTTTTAGAATTTTTCATATTGCTGCTAATGTATGCAGTTAAATGATTCTCAGTCCACTATGATGCATCAAATTCTACCAAAGTGAATCTAAGTGTAAAAATTAAATCTCTTTGCTGTCATGTTCCTATCATTACCCTAAGTGGTACATTAAAAAAATAAAAATAAAAAAGGAAAAAAATATAAGCACAAAGGAAAAGAAATCAATACGCAAAAGAAAAGGAACTTATTAAAGGACACAGTGTCGTGTCTGTGTCATTTTAGAGGTTAGAAGGGAAACTAGAATCGAGGAAGAAAGAGCAACAGAGAGAAGAGGAGAGGGTACAAAGAAAGAAGTCCTGCTTGGGAAAAGTGGGTGTGAGAAAGCATTCAGGGTCACATTTCATAGATACTTACAAAGACAATGTTCTACATTTGTATAATACTTTACATTTTTATACAGTCCACACAAATAAAGAAATGCCCTCAACAAAGAACAATTCCTATAGAAATAAGAGACAGTGCATTCAAATCCCTTTAATAGGACATACCTGAGAGACACTCATCAGAGTCAAAACAGGCACTGGGCTCTAGAGATTGCTTATATGGTAAACTGGAGGCCAACACTGGTTATAAGTGAATGTGTCTAGAATCTAAACCATAGTGCTTCTGAAACTTAGCGTTTCCTAAAGTAGTTCATGCTAATAACAGTGTAGCCACTAGCCACATGTGGCTGTTTAAATTTAAAATTCAATTTTTCAGTCTCACTAGTCACATTTCAAATATTCAATAGCTCATGTGGCTAGTGGCTATGGTATTGGGGAGGGAGCACAGATCTAGAGCCTTCCCATCATCACATCTAGTTCTATTGGAAAGGATGGGTCTAGACAACTTGCCTGTGAAGTTATGAGGATGAGTTATGTTCTTACGTAAGAAAGAAGTTCTGTTCTCAATAAGGATGAAAGAAAAATTCTATCGGAAGCACCATGTTTTGCCTTGTCTGTATTTCTCTCCACCAGCCACCTCCATGCCCACCAGTGGTAGACCCGGGGCCTCCCCTTACAAACTCCACTCCCTTCTAGACTCCTAGGACCACCCCGATCCTTGTCCTAGAAGAATGCAAAGAGTATGCCAGTGTAAATAGTGCAGGGCCATGGCTTGGTGGTTCACCATCAGGCAAACTTGCTCTGGCCCAACGCTGCCCTACCCTGGGGGAACTGTGTGCCTGGTTCTGTTTTATGACCTAAAACTTAACTTCGGCCCCAGTTCCACCCATTCCTTCCCTCGTTTATTCACAAATAAATAATGAGCACCTCCTACGTGCATGGAGCTCTGGGAGGTGCTGTGGATAAGTGTGTGAGTAAGGACAGTCCCTGCCTTTATCGAGCTTACATTCTCACACATGATGCTGACATTAGTGTGAGAAAACCTATATTAAATGAGCAATTGCCCACAATTTGAAGTTAGATTTGGGGTAAGTGCCACAGAGAACACAGGGCACCAGGAGAGAGCGTGATAGGAGACCTGCCCTGCTCTGGAGCCAAGAAGACTCCTTTGAGCAAGCGACTTTTGACCTGAGATCAGAGACATGAGTAAGAATTAATTAGGTGAAAGTGTGAAGAGAGCATCCCAAGCAACTATGTGTGAAGGCCTTCTGGAAAGAAAGCCCACGGGGCCTCAGGCAAACTAAATTAAAGCCAGAAATCATAGTAGAAAACAAGAGGTGAGCAGTGCCTGAGATAACGCTGGTGGACAGGGTCCAGACTGACCAGAGCCCATCACGTACAGCAGCCTTATGCTAGTCATGCTCTGGGAAATGAAGAAGGACTAGGGGAACTCCCAAGTTAAAGATTCAGGCCCTTATCCTAAGAAAAGTGGGAAATCACTTAAGGGTTTTAGGTAAATGTGTGATATGATCAGATTTGCTTTTTATATAAAAAACAACAACAACAACAAAGTGCAAACTTAACTGAGAGGACAAGAAAAGAAGCTAAGAGTCCAGTGAGTGAGCTGCAATGGTGGGGTTGGTAGTTTGGTGATGCTCTAAAAAATAGTCCTGTCCATTGTACCTGGATCTCTTCATTGATAATGTGACCATCACCTGGTTTTCTTGAGAATGGAGATGTCTAAACTGGGCAGACCCCTGCTTGCTACTTAGGAGAGACTTCTTCCTAAACTCTATGTCCCCACAAACCATAGCATTTTGTGCCTATGGGGCTGGACTGTTCTAATCTGCCTGCCTCTGCCTGTCCCTGCCTGTCTGAATCTCCAAATATTGCCTGCTCCCGGACATCCTTTCCCATTTGGACAGGACATCCCCTGATATTCCAAAAGTCTAATTTCTGTCTATTGGGACATGCAGAGCCACATTCCCCTACCTGGCTGATTTCCTTTCAGGACCAGCTTTATCTGTTAGAAAATAAAGCAGGGCGGGGGACGTATATAAAGACACTAAATAGCTCAAGATCTAGAGTGTGCAAAAAGTAAAACAAGTGGACAGGAGCAGAGCACAAAATTATTTCTGGAAAATAACAACAGCATAATGTCTCAACTCCTCCAATTTAGCACACTACAGCCTGCGCGCTGCTTCTCCCCTTCCCTTTCAAAATAGTTCATAACCCAAAGAATCATCAATCACTGGATCTAGGGCAGACTCACTGCAATTAGCATTAGAGGGGATCTGGAGGTTCCATGCTTGCTTTCAGACAGACCATAAGCCTCGTGAGGGTAAGGACTAAGTTTGTTTAACCTCATGACCTAGCAGAGTGCTTTACATCTGAAAAGTGCTTACTAAATATTTTCTGAGAGCATTTTAAAAAGCTGGCTACAATTTCAAGCCAATTAGAGTACGAGAAACAATAAGTCCTCTTGGGAAAGAACTGCTTCTTTGTTTCAGGAAAAAACCATAATGGACTGTTTGGCTATTATAGGCAAGTGTCCTTGTGGAAGTCAGAAACACACAAGGGTTAAACTGTTCTGCATAATGAACTACCTCTGACTTTTGGAGTCATCCACTGTCACCTTGAGAAAGGATAGTGGGGAAATTCTGGATGAAAAGATGGGAGGAAGTGTCTAGAGGAAGAGAGACCTAGCAAATGTCAGGTATCTGGGCCCCACTGAGATACGGATGGGTGATAAAACCCCTGTGATGAGAAACGGTAAATGTGTTTCTAGGAGCAGTGACATCTAACATTTAATTAGAATTAGTTTCTTGTCTGTGCTGTAATTATCCCAAAGCATGCAGCCAGAGTCTACTATATACAAGAGCATTATAAAAGGGATGCTTTAGAGAATGAAGGAAGATGTGTCTCAGAGGAAGACGTCCCGGAGGTCTGGGTGGAGAGCCAAAGAGAAGAGAGGCATGCAGAGGGGGAGATGCCATCCATATCATGACTAAGTAGGGAGTGAATGTAATTCAAACATTTTCTCCCCAAACTTATTTTGAAGAAAGGTGACTACAGCAGGGATGGCTAATTGTCTATCTAAATTTGTGCTTCACCTTCATAAGAGAGAATTGTCACTGAGAAGTTGAGCCAGGGAGTACATTTCCCAGCCCCTGGCATCTAGGTGTGGCTATTTGACCAGGTCTCAGAAGTGAAATATTAGCAGAAGTGTTGTTGTCTGTCACATCTGAGTCAAGATGTCTTAGAGGCGGTTGTGCCTTATCTGTGTTCTCTCTCTTTTCACTTGATTGTTATGTGTTATGTGTTATTGTTATGTGTTATGTTATGTGTTTGTTATGTCAAATCACTAACACTCTGGTGTTCATTGTAGCAGCTAGCATTATCGTAACTTATCTTTTTTTTAATTTCAAAATATTAAAGGAGTAAAAATGTTTTTGTTACATGGATACCTTTTATAATGCTTAAGTGAGGGCTTTAAGTGTGCCCATCGTCCAAATAGTGTTCATTGTACCCGGTAGGTAGGTCTAACTTATCTTGAAATTGATACCTTGCAGGGGGTTGCTGCCTTTGCAAAAATCTAAAAATGTGGCATTGGCCATCAGCAAGGAAACAGACACAGAAGACAAGAGGCCTGGACCTGCTATGCCTTGGCAAAACTGTGCTTACTTAGAGGGCAGATCTATAGCTTTGGAGGAAATGGTTGGAAAGAGCCAGAATGTTAGAGTTTAGTGGTTGCTGCTTGCTGCCCACAGCAAAGTATTACGAAATAATCGATGATCTCAGGAAAGAATGGCCAGTTTGAGAACAGAGATAAGGGGGAAAAGCCGAGGTCCAGAATAAGACCTCTCGAAGCTGGAACAGTCCACTGCTATAGGAACTATAATAACACTGACAAAGGCTTTGAGTGACAGAAGTCCTTTATGACTTCCTAGGTAGACAAAGTGACTCAGCCTTGCAGTAAAGATCTGATTAATGAAGTTACTTAACCTCTCAAACCTATTTTTGAGATGACCCCAACATAATCACTTGAGACATGGGTAGCTGAGACATGAGCAAAGGAATGAAGCAGGCTCAAAAATTATGAATAATAAAGAATCTTCATTGTAGTTACTGGTGTAATTGACAGAAAGCAAATAGGTAAGTAACCTCTGAAGATTTTGAGAGAATATTATTGTCATAGAAATTAAGAGTGATGCCTAAGAATAAAGAAAACAACAGTGACTATAAAAAAACCTCTAGGCATCTAGACTTGCACTGGGAAGAAGCAGGCTGAGGAAGTCATATATGTTCCAGGAAGGGCATACTTCTCAATATCCATTTTGGATGTGGCCATAGACAGTAATGGACAATGAAGAATCTCTCAGAGGGTGGCCAGGGCTACCAAGAACAATGAACAAAGACATTCTTCCAAGATAGCAAACCAGGATCTAGAAAAGAAATTTATTCTACTGCCAGAACAGAGGATCTTCAACAATATCTAGTAGGGTTTCCTCCATGTTATGGGTCAATGATTGGTCTATGTCTTCCATTCTTCCCTTCCCCAAAGAGTATTTTAAATGCAATTATTCCAACCTTGACTCATCATTGTACAGGCATACCTCAAATATATTATGGGCTCAGTTCCAGACCAGCACAATAAAGCAAATATTGCAATAAAGCGAGTCACATAAAATTTTTGCTTTCCTAGTGCATATGAAAGTTATGTTTACAAAATAATGTAGTCTATTAAGTTTGCAATAGAATTATGTCTACTAAAATGTATATATCTTAATTTAAAAATACTTTATGGCTAAAAAAATGCCAATAATCACCCAAGCCTTCAGTGAGTTATAATCTTTTTGCTGGTGGAGGGTCTTGCCTTCGTGTTGATGCTGCTGACTGATCATGGGGGTGGTGGCTAAAGGTTAAAGTGGCTGTGTTAATTTCTTAACCTAAGACAACAATGAAGTTTGTCTTGTTTCTTCAATTCCCAAAAGATGTCTCTGTAGCATGTGATGCTATTTGATAACATTTTACCCATAGTAGAACTGCATTCAAAATTGGAGTCATTCCTCTCAAACCCTGCTGCTGCTTTCTCAACTTAAATCCTTTATTGTCATTTCAACAACGTTACAGCATCTTCACCAGGAGTAGATTCCATTTTAAGCAACTACTTTTATGGCTCATTCTTAAGAAGCAATTCCTTATCTGCTCAAGTTTGATCATGAGGATCAGTCCCATCTTCAGGCTCCACTTCTAATTCTAGTTCTCTTGCTATTTCCACCACATCTGCAGTTACTTCCTCCAATGATGTCTTAAATCTCTCAAAGTCATCCATGAGAATTGGAATCAACTTCTGCCAAACTCCTGTTAATGTTGATATTTTGACCTCCTCATGAATCATGAATGTTCTTAATGGCATCTAGAATGGCAAATCCCTTCCTGAAGGTTTTCAAATGACTATGCCCAGATAGATCAGAAGGAATCACTTCTATGGCAGCTATAGCCTTAAGAAATGTATTTCTAAAATAATAAGGCTTGAAAGTCAAAATTACTCCTTGATCCACGGGCTACAGAATGGATGTTGTGTTAGGAGGCATGAAAACATTTATCTCCATGTACACCTTCATCAGAGCTCTTAGGTGACAAGGTATATTGTCAATGAGCAGTAGTATTTTGAAAAGAATCATTTTTTTCTGGGCAGTAGGTCTCAACGGTGGGCTTAAAATATTCAGTAAACAATGCTGTAAACAGATGTCCTGCCATCCAGGCTTTGTCATTCCATTTCTTGAGCACAAGTAGAGTAGATTTAGCATAATTCCTAAGGATCATAGGAGCTTTGAAATGGGAAGTGAACACTGGCTTCAACTTAAAGTCACCAGCTGCATTTTGGCCCCTAACAAGAGAGTCAGCCTGTCCTGTGAAACTTTGAAGCCAGGCATTGACTCCTCTTTTCTAGTTATGAAAGGCCTAGATTGCATCTTCTTCCAATAGAAAGCTGTTGTGTCTACACTGAAAAGCTTTTGTTTAGTGGAGTCATCTTCATCAATGATCTTAGCTAAATCTTCTGGAAAACTTGCTGCAGCTTCTATATTAGCACTGGCTGCTTCACCTTGCACTTTTATGTTATGGAGATTGCTTCTTTTTTTAAACCTTGTGAACCATCCTCTGTTAGCTTCCAACTTTTCTTCTGCAGCTTCCTCACCTCTCTCAGCTTTCACAGGATTGAAGAGAGCTATGGTCTTGCTTTGCATCAGGTTCTAATTTAAGAGAATATTGTAGCTGGTTTGATTTTCTATTCAGACCACTCAAACTTTTTCCATATAGACAATAAGGCTGTTTAACTTTCTTACCATTGTGTCTTCACTGGAGTAGCACTTTTAATTTCCTTCAAGAACTTTTCTTTTACATTCACAGCTTGGTTAAGTGTTTGGCGCAAGAGGCTTAGTTTTTGGCCTGTCTCAGTTTTAGACATGCTTTCCTCACTAATGTTAATCATTTCTAACTTTTGATTTAAAGTGAGAGACATGTGACTCTTCCCTTCACTTGTACACTTAGAGGCCATTGTAGGGTTATTAATTGGACTAATTTCAATATTGTTGTGTTTCAGGGAATAGAGGAGGAGAAAGATGTGGGAATGACCAGTTGGGAGAGCAATCAGAACACACACATTTATTAAGTTTGCCTTATATGGGCACAGTTCACAGTGTCCCAGAACAATTACAATGATAACATCAAAGATCACTGATCACAGATCACCATAACTGATACAATAATAATGAAAAAGTTTAAAATAGTACAAGAATTACCCAAATGTGACACAGACACATGAAGTGAGCACATGCTGTTGGAACAATGGTGTTGAGAGACTTGCTCCATGCAGGGTTGCCACAAACTTTCAATTGATAAAAAATGCAGTATCTACAAAGTACAATAAAGGAAAGCACAATAAAATGATGTATGTCTACATATTGCAAGGCTGATAACGTGCCTTTTAGTACAAAGGTTTCTGGATAATGAGGGGCCATATCCGGACTTAATGGTGTGAGGGATTTAGCATCACCCACAGAATGTGGACTTTGAGATGGATGCAATGCCTAGGTGGCATTCAGGTTGTCTCCTAGGGTTAAGGTTTTCCTACCAGTGGCCAGAGAAGCAGGATATGGTAGAAATAGCTATTTAGCACAAATCGTGCTTCCCTTTCCATGATATAGAAATGTTGCTGGGGAGTGGCTACCTAGCCAGTGGTTACATATTCCAGTTCTTTTTGTACACAGATGGAGCAAGGTGACTCACTAACAAGATATGAATGGAAGCAAGGTGTGTTACCTCTTGGGTGTGCCTTCTCTATGTTCATTCTCTTTCACAGTGACAGCTAGATGCGGAGAACTCCAAGTTCCTAGTACCAAGAGAAAGAGTCTAGATCCCTCAAGTAACCACACAAAACACACACACACACACTGGACTCTCATATAAGCAAAAAATAAATGTTCACTCTGTTAACCACTAAAATATGGAGGTTTGCTACAGAAGCTCAAGACAGCTCAACTAATACAATGACTCTGAGAGAAAAGAGTGAGGCTAACGCCTGCTATTATGACTGGTGTCGACAGCTGGAAGACTTGGAGACACTTGGATTGCAAATGTTTGCCACTGGGAATCAAACCCTCTTCCCCTTCGATACCAGCCCTGTTAAAGCTAAGTCCTGGACCGTATCCAACTTATATTCCTCAACAGACTCCTAAGTAGTTTCCCAAGGATCAATCTTTCTCCTCTTATAGTTCATCCTCCTCATGCCAGCTCAGAGATTGTCTTCAAAAATGAAATGGACCATAAAGGTAGTCCTTTCAAAAGGACTGCATTTAAAAAGTAGTTGACCCCCCAACACCTGTCTTATAGGATAAAATTCAAATGATGCTGGGTAGCATACACCTTTCACATCTAATCACAAACTTCTTCTCCCATCACTTCCGTGCAACTGCAAATGCTGAACCACAATCACCAGCCAAGCCCTTTTATAATGACACTGCTTTGCAAATGCTATTCCTTCTGCCTAGCATTTGCAGAGGGAATGAAGTAAGCACATGTTTTTGTCTCCTTTTCTACCTGGAGAATGCTCACTCATTCATCTTTTTTTTAAGTTTTATTTTTATTTTAAATTATCATGGGTACATAAATCATGTATATATTTATGGGGTACATGTGATGTTTTGATCAGGCATACAATGTGTAATGATCAAATCAAAGTAACTGGGGTATCCATCATCTCAAGCATTTATCATTTCTTTGTGTTAAGAACACTCCAATTCCACTCTTCTAGTTATTTTGAAATATACAATACATTATTGTTGACTGTAGTTACCATGATGTGCCATCAAATACTAGATCTTGTTCATTCCATCTAACTATATTTTCTTAACCATTAACCATTCACACTTTATCCCCTCCTCCCTGCTACCCTTCCCAGCCTCTCTGGTAACCATCGTTCTATCTCTATCTCCTTGAGTCCAGTTGTTTTCATTTTTAGCTCCCACATATGAATGAGAAGATGCAAAATTTGTCTGTTTGGCTCATTTTACTTAAAATAATGACCTATAGTTCCATCAATTTTTTTTTTTTGCAAATGAAAGGATTTCATTCTTTTTATGGCTGAATAATACTCCACTGTGTTTATATACCCCATTTTCTTTATCCATCTGTTGATGGACACTAAGGTTGATTGCAAATCTTGGCTATTGTGAACAGTGCTGCAGTAAAGCATGGGAATGCAAATATCTCTTTGATACACTGATTTTCTTTCTTTCGATTTGCATCTCTCTGATGATTAGTGATGAGCATTTTTTCATATACCTAGTTGCCATGTATATGTCTTCTTTTCAGTAATGTCTATTCAGATCTTTTGCCCATACTGAAATTAGATTATTTGATTTTTTCCAACTGAGTAATTTCAGCTCCTTATATATTCTGGATATTAATCCTTTTTCAGATGGGTAGTTTGCAAATATTCTTTTCCCATTCTGTGGGTTGTCTATTCACTTTGTTGATTATTTTCTCTGCTGCACAGATGTTTAGCTTGACATGATCCTGTTTTTCCATTTTTGCTTTGGTCCCTGTGTTTTTGAGGTGTTACTCAAGAAATCCTAGTCCAGACCAATGACCTGGAGACTTTCCCCATGTTTTCTCCTAGTAGTTTCATAGTTTCTCTTCTTAATTTCTTCATTAGCCTAATGGTCATTGATAAGCATATTGTTTAATTTCCATGTGTTTCTATAGTTTCCAAAGTTCCTCTTGTTACTGATTTCCAGTTTTATCCCATTATGGTCAGAGGAGGTACTTGATATGTTTTCAATTTTTTTTTTAATTTTTGAAGACTCGTTTTGTGGCTGAACTATGGTCTACCCTTGAGAGTGATCCATGTGCTGAGAAGAATGTGTATTCTGCAGCTGTTGCAGGAAATATTCTATAAATATCTATTAGATCCATTCTGTCCATAAGGCACATTAAGTCCTATGTTTCTTTGTTGATTTTCTGTCTGGACGATCTGTCCAATACTGCAAGTGGGGTGCTGAGATCTCCAGTATAAAGGATATTACAAAGAATACAGATGAATAGCTGCATAAGGCAAGGTACCTGAAAGAGGCCTGGAACTTCCACGCCTACCCAGGACATGTCACCCCCCAGGAACCTCCACTGTTCAGCTATCTGGAAGCTCTCTGAACCCTGTCCTCTTGGGCCTTTTATGGAAACCTCATTGAATAGGCATGATTGAAAGCCATATAAAAATGTGATTATATAAAAAAGGCTATGACCTCAAAATAATAGACTGAGTGGGGAAACTCAGCAAGGCCTGTTCAGATTCTTCCTGGCCTCTCTGTGCAGCATTCCTTCCACCAGGGTGCAGGGCAGGACCCCTTCTGAAATGAGTCTTACGGCCTAGGATCACACAAGGTAGGTCAGAGAATTTCTTTATGGCCAGCTCCAGGACAAAAACGTGAAGGAAAATTTCTTTTAATTCTAGTATTCCACAAATTGGGTGAACAAATCTGTCTTTTCCCATCCATATTATTCATAATTTCAAAGGCCAAGCTCATCTTCAGTTCAAGTGGCCAGACACTTAAAGTCTGAATTTGAGAAAATACATGCTGTAATTTATTTGTTATCAGGAACACTGGGCAGGGCTAGGGCAGGTGCTTGGGGCTGAGTGTGCCCTCTGTGCCTTGGCTTTCTGGAGGTCGATGGTGGGGTATGGCTGTCATGATCTCCCCTCTCCTGCAACTCCAGAGGCACTGGTACTGTTCAAGAGGAAGCTGGAGCCACATATAGTGGAGGAGCAGAGCTCAGTGACCCTGGAGGTGCAGTTGACACAGCCATGCGGAGCTGCCATGGACACAGAATGTGGTGGCCTGAGTACCGGGGGAGAACCTGGAGATCAACGCCAAGGGCATGTGTTGCTGCCTGGTTCTGCACAATGTGGGGTTCGCTGACTGCAGCTTCTTCAGCTGCGAGACCCCCAGTGAAAGGCACAGGCCAAAGTCACAGTGGAGAGTGAGTCTGGGGTGGGATGTGGGAAGCAGGGGTGGGCTGGGCCTGGGGGAGCATAGAGGAAGAGGAGAGGAGGGAAGGAGGGATGTGGAGAAGGGAGGTCAATAGATTTCCCCAAGGAGGTGCAGGCTCAGGTGTCAGCTGGAGAAGGCAAATAGGGTGAGGGGGGCATCTCCAAGGCAGGTCCTGGGGTCCAGGCCTCAGGCTAGAGCAAAGGAGGGTGGAGTGGGCCCCCAGCAAGAGGGGCAGGCCCTCGGGGTGGGGACAGCCTACAGAGCTCTCCTTGAGCTCCATCGCCTCCCAGGGAAGGACCAGGGTCTGAGGGCAAAGATCTCGATACAGCAACTCACACTCATCTTTTTAAAATGAGCTTAGATGTCACTTCATCTGTGAAGTCTTTTCTGACACTCCCACAAAGAAAATGAAACTCCTGACAGTCATGATCAAATCATTTCTGTCAGCCTGCCTCACATATTGTGCCTACTATTAAGATGTCTGGAATGTTTAGCAATCTACTTGGTTTGATTTTGTTGGTGTTTATTTTGTTTGTTATTTAGTCACCCTCTAAACTTACCTGCATACTAAAAACCTAAGAGAATTCTATGTTTTCAACATAGTCACACAGTAGAACTGGATTGGCTTTCTTCAATAGGAAAATATTACCATAATCAGTGCCGCTGAATGAGATTAATAGGGTCCTTTCTGAATGAGTTTTCTAAAGTTGTGAAGTATTTTGGAGGGCAAGGCCCAGGAATGCAGGAAACCCTGCTATGTGTGCGTAAATCCTGTGTCCATCACAACTTTTACACAGTGTCTCATCAGACACTTATGTAAATGAAAAGCTCGCTTACTGTTATCTATCTGGATTCTAGCCCTACTGTACATAACACATTTTTACACAGGAATTTTCTAGGAATGTAACTACCTTATTTGGAACTTCACCAAGATTTTCTCACCATTTTGGAAAGTGATGCCTCTTGCTATAATCCTGCTCCTATTAACTGATTCAATTATATAGCACATCCATATCTGTTTGCAATTGTCGCTGTCACACTCAATGAATATATTTATTTCGCTCTTATTTCGAAATGCAAATATGCAAAACGGTCATCAATATTCAGTTGAATATTATCTTCTTATCCAAATTTATCTTCTTCTCTTATCTAACCATATTTTCTTATCCAAACTTATGCATTTTAAGTGGCAAGCGTCTATTTTATTACATTTTCCAGTGTGGTTATATGTAAGCATACACATTGACAAGTCTATTTTATCTTAAGCTGCTTTCCTCTTATTTATCCTTTCTATTACAGATATGGAATTTACATTGATTTTAAAATACTATATGTGTTACAGTTAGATAGAAGGAATAAATTCTAATGTTTGTTAGCAGAGTAGGGTGATTAAAGTTAACAATGTATTATATATTTCAATATAGCTAGAAGAGAGGACTTGAAATGTCCCAATACATAGAAATGATAAATGCTCGAGATGATGGATACCCCAAATACCCTGACTTGATCATTACACATTTCATGCATGTAAAAAAAATCCCATGTACCCCGTAAGTGCCAATATTATACATCAATAAAAAATAAATAACATATCGTATGTGTAGATAAGTTATATTATCTATTAGTATTATTTGAGGAAAGTGAAGGGGACATTACAACATACTGCTTCAGAAACTAGGGCACTGGATCTGAGTAGAGAATCATGGCTCTAAATATACCTAGGAACTGAAAACAACTGTATTTTCTTCCCTTGGAATGCTTCTGTTCCGTAACTACTCAATTGGATTGCTGTCTCCCCTGCCAATAGCATTTACGATATTTTTGTGTGTGTGATTTACTCATCTACACATGTAGGCTGTGAGTACATGGTGTCTTATTCATATTTATGTCCCTAATAACTAGCTTAGGGCTTAGTACGGAGAAGGAGCTCAGTGGGTATCTTTAGGATGAAATACCAAATGAGATTCCTGAGGGAGATGCAGTCCCTGGCTCTCACGATAGACCTCCGAATCAATTACTCAATATTTTGTCTATACCAATCTTAAAAAGCTTCCTTCATTCTGGCTAACGTCAGAGTTAGTTGAATAGAAACTCCCTCTCCATTTTTTCTCCTCCTTGTGGGCCTCGGCAGTATTGCATTCATCACTGCATCCCAAGACAGCCTCAAACAGAAGTCGGTAAGTATTTAAATCAAATGATTCCCCGGGAATATTGTCATATATCATGGTTGGGTTTTTTAGTACTAACAGTACTGTACTTCAGGTATATTATTGATTAAAGAGGTTTTGGTAGATTGGTCTGAGGACCTAAACATCATTTCAAGTACTGTTTTTATGAGGAAGTATTTATGAGTTCTAAAATAACCAAATTTTTAACATGAACTTTTTTATAACAAGCCAATGTGCATTGAAAGCTGGCTATACAATGTGACTGAACCTATAAGAACTAATATCTGCGTGAAAAATAAAAATGTCAATCAAGCATGAGGATATATCTAAATATTTGATTCTATGGCATTGTACAAGCAATATTTAATCATTTTATCTTTCAAATTTAATCCAGATGATATTTTTCACATAAACAGAAGCAGTGACTATTTAGAAAAAAACTTTACTTCAAATATTATATAAAGTCCTATTGATGAAAATCTCAATTTATAATTTGATTTACGGTTTCATGATTTTATTATAGTTATTTGCTACTTAATAAAATAAATGCATTCTAAAAAAATATACTAGGAAGTAAAACTGTTAAGTGATTACATTTCAACTTCCATTAATGCATTGGGGTTACATTTTACAGAGGAAAAACTGAGGACCTGGGTAAAAGAAAATAATATTGCAAAACTAATAATTTTCTTTCAAAACATAAACATATAATTTTAAAAATCGCTAAATTAAATGTATTTGTAATACTATATTTTATTCAAAGTAATTCATAAACTTCAGAAAAACTAAAAATGAAAATAAACTATCACCAGAAATTGACCGATCAGATCATCTGTGTCAGTCAGCCTCACTTTCTCTGCTTACTGTAAGGATAGTACTGTCTAATGTGTTAGCATTCTGATAAAATCCCACACACATTTTAAAAATCAGCCTCTAACCAAACTACCTTCTTATTTCAAATTCATGTTGAAAATTTGGGAGTTTTCTCCTACTTAAAAAAAAAGTCCCTACTTTTGGCCTTTTCCAAGCATTCTCCTGTAGTAATAACAATGGCTTCTTTTTGTGAGAACACACAGCTCCAAATAAATCTAGGAACTGCAATCATCTTGTTCTGCTTGGGATCATGCTTCTTAATATTTCTGGATATCATAGCGGTTAAGTGAAGCCAGAACACCTGGATTCAAGTTTGACTTTACCATTTACTTCTTATATGACTTTAGACAAGAAAAGTCTCTGAACATTAGTTTTCATATCTATTATATAATATATAATAAAGGTTATCGACAGTGACTTCACAGGTAGTTGTGAGAATGAAAATATTAATATCTGTAAAATGCTTAAAAGAGTACCTAGCTTAAGTGTTTGTTATAATAATTTTATTTTATTTATGTAATAAAATAAAATATATATAATTACCTATAATGATAGTATTCTTACCTAATTTAAATGTAAATTCTAAAATTTTAATAAAATATATTATTATTATTGTTATTGTTTTCTAACAATTCCCAAATGCATAGCCTGTGACAAATTATCATGATCCTCTTCATGAATTTGTCTTAACCTATTAAGCATGATATTGTTAAGTGCATTTCTGTATGGAAGAAAGCTACCATTTTGAACTATAACCATGATTCTTCGATCAGTTATTCGAGGTTTTTTTTTGGACTTTCTACACTTTAAAATATCCTTGAAGGCAGGACTGTCTTCTGTATCTTTTGCATTTGTTACATTCTGGTCAAGCACTTTTCCTTATACATATTTAATAAGTAATAAATGAATTAATGAATGAGTTAGTGAGTGGCTACAGGACATTAAATCAGAGAGTAAAGATGTCCAATTCAATCTACGGGAACAGGCACTTTTTAAGATGACACTAAAAGGTTTGGCTTACACAGGTCCAGGGACCCTGGTCTCACACACTTGACTTTCTGCCTCACGACTTGTACTTGCAGTAAAGAGCTTATGGAAATATATATTCAAGAAGTACAAGGAGGAAATATTATAAGCAATGAAACAGAATGGGCTATAGATCTAGTGTATGAAGATACTTGTAGAATGCGACTAAAAAATTGAAGACTGCTCTCTGCTCTATAAAATTTATTTTATCATTTGGGGAGTAACAAGGCCATAAACTCTAACCTTAATAAAATACTCTGAACTTAAAAAATGTCACATATAATGTATCTGTACTCTCCATTCCTCTGACTTGTGAATATAATAGGCATCGTGATTTTATGCAAAATACACTTGACGAATATAAGCAAATCTCAAATATTACATTCTGAAATAAGCAGACTATCTTAACCATGTATATTTACCTTAAAGTGTACATGAGATTTCCTATCAACTTTAAAAATTTTCCTTCGGAATTAGTCTTTAAGGGACAGCAAATTTTAAGGAACTAATTACTTCTTTACCAAGGAAAAAATGTGTTAGGGCAGAATGAAACATATCTTGTAGGTTTCCTAGATTTTACCAGTAATTTGGTCTACTTTCATTGTATACCGGTCTCTCCAGAGTACCATTTAAAAATGCCAGATATACACTCAACAAAAAATGTTTCTCAAGGTTAAGGAAGATGCTCCACAGACTTGCACATTTATAGTCATGCAGGCAGGTACACAAAAAAGCTCGAGAGATGTGCTTTTAAGTTGCCAAGAAATGTGACTGAAACCATATCCTACCATTTCACTTTTTCTAGCGATATCACTTTTATTATCATACTTAAAGTTAGAATGGCAGTTGCTGTATCTTGGAAGACAGAAAAAAAAAATTAAAAAAAAAAAGTTAGAATGGCAGGCTGGTGTCCACAGTTGCCCTATTGCATAAACAAGGAAGTTTTAAAAGCCAAACAGAAAGCATTGGATAAGGTAATAATTTCTAACTAATCCCATCTGAGAATTCAGTAAACATGTATGTTTGGAGAGTTGAACTGTGAGATGCGGAGAACAGTGAAACTGTAAATAATTTCAGCTGATGCACAGATTCATTCTACTCAGAAAAACAGGAGAAAAAGAAAAGAGAGGCAACAGAAAAGGAATATGCGAGGATGAGAACTCTCCAAGTGGCAGGCAGTCGAGTTATTTTCTGGAGTCAGTGAGTGTGAGTTTGTTTATGAGGGCGATCTGGGAACACTAACATGGAGAGGGAAAGGTGAAGCTTAGAGGAAGAAAGCAAAGAGAACTGCCAGGTGATTCACTCCTTTCTCCAAAAGTCTGAATAGTTCCAGAAAAGGAAGAAGTGTGCAGTAACAGAATTCTGTTTGTGATAAACAATTGGTCTGCACCCGAAGGCAAGAGAGAGGGCATTATGGCATTTACTTTGTGGAATCATATTAACTCTTTTAGGTGATGAGGGTACTTTTCATTCAGTGGGGAAAAAAGTTATTTATGCATTGGATCTTCAAAATTGTCAGAAAGTCTATGCAAACACAAGTAAGCACTTTTCATGCCTTACATTAAAAAACACCACTTCGAGCGGCAATTAAATGCACAAACACATGTATGATGTACCAAATTACTCAACTGTTTAAGGTTTTAGTTAATTTAAAAACAAAGACCTCTCTAGTCTAGATGTTTATAGGTTTTATTCATGTATTACAAGTTAAGCTGTGGACAACTTTATATTTATTGACACAGATACACCCCTCAAGAGTGAAATAGATAAGCAAAACTTTTTATGTGTACATATATAATTTTAAAAATGTTACCCTCTTTCACAAAACCTTTCCTTTAAGTTATTCAGCACTGACAAGATTAGATCTTTGACTGAAATCTATCTTTCACTTGTCCTATGAAATGCAGTATTTTGATTGACATTTATTGGTAAATAAATCAAGAGACCTCTGTGCCACACAATGCTACACATTTAAAAATAACAATATAATGTTTACTTTTCCTTTGTCTTGGACTTAAGAAAGTCAAGTTCTCAGCAAAATCAAAAAACCAATCAATGCAAAAAATAACTTGATTAGAAGAAATGTTGAACATGCATGAAACCATCCCAGTGTACATCTGTGCATACTAAATTTTTCCAGTATAATCTTGTATTATTTATTGTGGAAACAGTTGTGCAGTCATAATATTGCAAAAATGGCATGCTTGTGCATATTGCACACTGACAATTTTTATGAATGAATACACATAAATGCACATAACTCGAGAAAATGGATGGCAGGATACTATTTTGAAAGGGTCATTAAGCACTGGGAGCAAATGATGAGGCAAATGGTCGATAATATTTTGGTGCCATTTAGGGCAAATGTATTCCCAAGTCCCCTAGCAGAGTGTGTTGGAAACAGCCATGAAGCTCTTTCCCTGGAGACCCGTTCTCCCTCTCAGGAATCATGCTACAGAACAGAAACCGCGCAGTGCTTGAAGAATAAAATGCATGCATGGCTCTAAGGACTGTTCATACATCAGAGACATCACACTCCCTAAATCCAGTCCCACAAGTGTGTGCGTGTGAGTGTGGCATTTACCAACAAATGAACAGAAGGCAACAAGAGCTCCTCTCCTAGAAATAACATTCCCCATCCCTTCCCAGGCACGCTGCTGGGAAGCTTTTCAGGGGCTAACACTTGAGTGCCTTCCCCACCGGGAAGGAGTCTTACATTAAACACCCTCTCAGGGCTAAGTCAGCTTTGTGTGTAAGTCCACTCGGCGCCATATGGCAGTTTCCAATTCCTTTAGCAACTCAAGTCTGGCTAGGCTGCCACGATGATTCATTCTTAAAGGAAGACCCCTTCGGGGAGCAGCAATGCCCCCGCCACTTACCTAGCTCCCACCGACCCCGCTCAGCAGGCGGCACGGGCTCGGGCACCACAAAGGGCTGTGGGATTTCCCCGCTCCCTCCGGGGCTCCTCTCCCTGCGACGATCCCCTTCGCCAATGATCTGTCGCTGGAAATCCCCCTCCCCTCCACAGAGAGGAGGGTCTCCCCGGCTGGCTGGAGCTCCCGGCGTGTTTTTCCCCCTCTCTTTACATCCCTGACTCTGGTTCACGGTCTCTAGTAGGAGGGCTCCAAGGAGAGGCGGCGGGAGCAAGCTAAGGCATCCTTAAAAAGAACAATAATCTTCATCGATCTTCACCCCCTTCCCCAGGCGGGGCCCCCATCCCCCTGCCGCCGCCGCCGCCACCGTCGCCGCCGCGCAGACGAGAGAGGGCTGGAATAGAAAAGGAAAAATCGAGCGGGGCTGAGCTCGCCGCGCGGAAGGAGCCGGAAAGCGAGCCGCGCCAGCCCGGGAGTTGCCTCTCGCTGGGGCTGCCCGAGGCGCGGCGGCGGCCGGCGGGGGCGGAGGGCGGTGGGTGCTTGGTGGGTGTGTGTCTGTGGCGGAGCGGGGCAGAGGCTGCGCGCGGGAGGCGAGGCGGGGCGCTCTGGGGCGCCGGTCCCCCACCCCGCTGCTCGCCGGCCCGGCGCGCACACACGGCCGCAGCCGCCCCAGCCTCCCGCTCCGCCTCCTCCCGCGCTCCGCGCACCCGCGGGCAGGAGCGGCCGCCGCCTCTTCCTCCTCCTCCTCCTCTTCCTCCTCCTCCTCCTCCTCCTCCTCCTCCTCCTCCTCGGCGCTTGCGGCTCTCGAGGTGGGCGGCGGGGAGGTGGGGCGGAGTGGCAGGGCTGTGCGGCTGGCCAGGCACCACCGGGTACGCCGTGGCTCGGCCTCGCAGCTCCAGAGCTGTGCGCTCGGCCGGGGACAGCGCTCCGGTACCCAGGGCGCGGCCGGGGTGCGGCCGGGGCGCGGGCGGGCGGGCGCCGCCCACACCTCGGCGGGAGCATCCCTCTGCTCCCGCGCGCCCGGCGCTCACCGCGGCCCGGGGCTGGGTTCCACACCCACACCCACCTGCTTTGCTCCTTGGCTGCCACACAGCTACACTGGGCTTGAGGGTCCGGAGCTCCGCGGCCGCCGCGCACGGCGGCCGGGAAAGCCCTGGGACGCCACGCCGCCACGCGCTCCGGCGAATTCGCGGGATTCCCCGGGCCCTTCTGCTTCCAGCCGCAGGGCTCTCCTCCCGCCCGCCCCCTACATGACCCTGACCCCGGGCTAGCTGCTCGACCCCGGGGAACTGGGGACAGATGGCTCCTGAATGTTGGGGTCAGGATTATTTTCCCGGAGAAGGAGCTACAGGGATAACTAGGAGCACAGATAGGATCTGACTTTCCTCCAGTCTCCCCAGGCGCCGCTCGCTCGGGGGACGTCACTAGCCCGGAGTGACCCCGCTTTCCTGGGTTTTAGGATAAAGCCAGGTCGGTGGCAGTCTTAACTCTTGCTTCCCACGGGGGCGCTATACATACCCTGCTTTCTTTCCTTTGCCCATGTACTTACCAGCTGGAAAACTGTGCCAAGTTCCTCCTTGAGACGAGGCCTCAGGGTGGACACCCAGACCTTTCCCCATTTTCAGGGCGCAGTAAAGACAATGAACTTGAATAACACCACTGAATCCTACAGGTTCCTGCCCCAAGTGCTCCTTGACAGACATGAAGTAGAGACAGCAGGCACAGTTACAGGGCTTTCAGGAAAACAAAGTAGGGTAAAACACCCTTTTAAAAAGAATGCAGGCCACGACAATGTATTCAAATGCTGGGACTCCCTTCCGAGTTTCTTTAGGCTCAGAAGAAAGATGGCTGTTGAAGAAGGTCCAAATACGCAGTTTTAAATGTATCCCATTTAATCCTTGCTTTGTTTTAGCCCTGATGTGCATTGGGAAGCACTGTCCTCTCGGGTTCTCTACACTGTGACTTCCCATCTCCCCATAGACCTTACTTGGTGCTGAGGGGTTTCATGTTTGAAGTGTCAGACATTGGGCGGGATGTTCAGTATGGAAGTTGGCCCTTGTGATACCATCGCCCTCCGGCAAGAACTTGCCCTGGCTCTTTGCTTTTCTCAGGACTTCTCAAGCATGAACACTAGGAAGACAACACCCAGATTCCCAAAGCCTCACCGCCAGCCCTGGCCTGTTCCCAAGCTCCAGCTCCACATTTCCAGGGACCTGCAGAAGCCCATTCCCTCCCCTCCAGCCTTTCCACCTTCCCGCAGAGTTTACATGCTTTCTGCGGTTTGCTCTTCCCTGTGCACAACCCTGACCATACCATTTCCCTATTCACAAATGTTCTCTGGCTTCCCATGTCCTATCAAACAGCGTTTGTGCACCTCTATGCCATTGCAGGGGTGAGTGTGTCTCCTGAGAGGCTCCTCTCCAGGTCTTAGGATCAAATCATTGCAGCCCTTCAAGGACCACTTCAAATTCTGCCTCTTCCCTGACTCCTACCCTTTGGTGCCTATGGCACAATGTTCCAGCAATCTTTTTTTAAGACATATATCACCTTCTGCTTCCTATACCATATATGTACTTTCCATGTACATGCCTTTACATTTTAAATTATAAGTTCCTCCAGGGTCAATTCCATATTCCTTCATATTCCATATTCATTCCTTATATCTAACCCCAAACCACACATGTGAGAGATACCTATTCATCCAACAGAATTACTTTGCAACTTTTGTCAGGCACTCAATAGTTGTTAATTGAATGGAATTTATAAAATATTTTAAGTCTAGAAAGACTTCTTAGGATTCATTTCGAGTGTACCTAAATTTAAGTGGCATGCCCTTTCATAGGGGTGGTGAAAATCTCCTAACTTTACTAGCCGTATGGCAACATCATTGATCACCTGGGTAAGAATTTAATAATTTGACAAGTATTTGTTAAACAAAATTTTACCTTCCTTAAATTTCCATTAAATTTTAGAAATCTGAATCTATTTGCCTACTATCTAACTGGTCACCAGTCAAAAGAGTAAATTATCTCTTGGATAAAACACAGTGCTGTGATCTCCATTTCTGGGAAGCAGGATGCTAAGAGTAAGTATCCATCAAGACTGAATCATGTCTGTGAGCATGCGATGATAAGAAAAAACAATCTTTGGGGGAAAAAATATAATTTTGCTTACTAAATGGCTCATAGCCCAAATGAGTTATAGAGAATCACCCATAGTACATAAGTTGTTTGGAACAGCGGAATTCTCCATATACACAGCTTGAATTCTGGACGGCTACAAGGACTCTTGTGTTGATTATCATCGTGTGGCTCTACCTTCTTAGTAAATTTGGGTAATCTGGGTTTTTTTCTGGTTCACTAAGGGAAAAATTAAAACAATCTAGCTGAAAAGTCAGACATGTTTTCACCTTGCTTCTCAAATTATCATTTGTTTACTTTTATTGGTATTTATGGTAATGTTCCTTTTGCTTGCATTTCAATTTCTCATAATTACCTTGAGATGTTATGAAATTATATTACAGTAAAGGGGAAAAATATCTGTTTAGTATGTGAAAATGCTTCCCTTATAATGCTTGGTAAAATAAATAACTGTAATATAAATATAACCTGAAATACCTTTATGCATATCAGTAGATACAATTTAGGTGAAGAATGTGTTTCCTCATACATCATAATGCTGGTGTATAGGAATATATATGTATTTATACACAGTATCAAACATAACAGGTTCTTGTTTTTTTTTGTTGTTGGATAAAGTATTTGAAAAATATTTAGTATAATCTGAATAACATCACTACTGAGTACACTTTACCGGCTTGCAGAGACTATCTGTATAGATTACAATAAAGTAGTAAGGGCTGAAGTTATGAAAATATTTTAAAATGTTAAAAGCATAAGGGTAATAATATACAAGTTTTGGGAGACTAAAGAAAGAGATTTATTTAAATTTCTTTTTCAAGTCAAGTGGAAAGAAAAGTATGACATACTGAAGAAAACCAATCCAAAACAAAAGTCAGTTCCAGAAGAAGAGTATTTAAAAATGACATGAGCCTAAATAAAGGGAAAAATATATAAACATATATGTAAATGGGTGTAAGTATGTATGTATATATATTCTTGAAGTATATATATTAACAAGTGAAAGAGTTATCTCTGAGTTGGGAGGCAGGTTTTGTTTTATTTGGTATAAACTGATTATACCAGAAAATGTGTAGATATTAATCTTCCTCAAATATCAGAACTATGAGGACACTACTTTACATACTTAATCATAAACCAAATATATACACAGATTGGGACTACACTTTAAAAAATTTATTTTTGATAAGGGCAAATACTATTATACTATGGTGCTTATTGTCATAAAAGAAAGCAGCCAACTGAGGGTAAAAAGAATTTATCACATTCTTAGACCTCATGTGCCTTCTTTTCTTCTAAATAAAAATGTCAGAAAGCTTGAGCAATTTTGAGCAACTCACAGAATCTTAGCAGCCACTGGAATCCTACGGTAGCACATTGCTATGAAGCCTTGAAAAATAAATGGCTGTCCATGTGTTCTTCGTTGAGGAGATAAGTACTATCTCATTGATTCTTTCGTATTTAGTTGAGAGAGACTTGGCTGTCCTTTGAAGATTTAAAGTAAGAGATAAGATCCAGACTGACTGTATTTGTTGTTTTTTTAACAGTTCTTGTTCTGAGTGTGAACTTTTGAAAAATGCCAGATCCTTAAACACATTTTTCTTCCATGTAATACTATAACTGAAGTACTGTGCTGGAATCAACCCTTAGACCTACTTCCTCATATCATTTGCATCTAAGCAGCCTAATTTGTTCACCAGAATCCATGAGATTTAGGGTAAGTATTAATAATTTCTGGACCAGCGAAATGAAAATTTTAAAAATATTTCACAGAGGATCCGAAATTTAGCTGCATTATTCCAAGACAGAGTGGAACAAGGATCGGATGCCTAGTCAGATTTGAGTTCCTTCTCTGTTACATATGTGTGCTGTGTAATAACAGGTAAATTTTACCAATGCCTTGCTACATGTCAGGCACTGAGCTAAATTCTTTACAGGTATTAGCTAATTTAAGCCTTATAATAGCTCTTCCAGGTAAATAATATTGTTATTATTCCAGTTAATGAAGGAGGTAACTGAACTTAGAGAGAATTTAAATTATTGGCCCATGATCATATTTAAATGGCAGAATTGGAATTTGACCTAAGGCAGTGTGACCTTAGACTTTTAGGCTATATTCCCTCTACTTCACCCGACATTAATAACATCTTTCTGCCTATTTCTCTAGATTGTCTCAAGTTCATGTGGGAAAATAATGTGTAACATATTATTTTTAATTTTTAGGCTATCTATGTGGGAGTTGCCAAACACAATCTACCTAAAGGAAAGAATTTGTTGCTGGTCATAAAGGGTGATAGAGATAGGACAGGCGTCTTTTGTTTTTCCAACAGGTAAATGGATGCTGATCTACCCGCACAGTTCACTGGCTGTCTGCATGACTTTCATCTGTAGATTTGGGCCGACAAGGCTGGGCCTTGGGGGATGAGGAGTGTTGCTGTGAACGAGGATGAAAGCTTTCTTTCAGGCTTACATAAGGAAGCTAGCTATGTGGATCACGATCCACCCAGAAGTACTAAACACCTCAAGATTGTGGATATAACACCAGCACAGTAGATCAGAAAGCTTCCGGGGGGGCTCTTGGAAAAAGCAAATGTAAAGCACTTCCTGTGCTTAGGATCAGGAGGGGATGAAATCCTCAATAGCAGAGGAAGTACCGCCCGTCACAAGTGAAAAAGCCACTTTCCCTCCTGGCCAGGCAAGGACTTTGTCTTTCAAAAGCCAAGATCATAGCCATGACGAGGAAGATCAAATTAGTCATTCACAGTGTTTTCTGAGACATTTCCAAGTGAACACAGGACTCAACAAATCAATAGTGTTTGAACAGAAACATATTTCCAAAGGGGCCATTAATTCTAAGAATGATGCAAAAGTAATGCTGCCATGTTTTTTGGCCTTCCTTGTAGTTGGCACTCTTGCACCTTCAAAACCTTTTTTGTAGTATCAAGTAGAAATATTGACCATTCCTAGGCTCTGTAGTGACAGTTATCATTTCCCAGAACCAATTAAAGTTATGTTTTAATATCTTTTTTCTGAATAACATACATTATGGTACTAAATATAAAACCACAGTGGTTTTTTTTAGCATCCTAGCAATGTCTATTCACTAAAATTTTAGCAAGAACTTACTTAACACAGTAATTATTGAAAAGCATTTAGTATTAAAGGTGAATGACTAGTGAAAATTGACAAACACATATGAGAAGATATGTAAATACGAAGCACATTTTACTTAAAATAGTCTACTACAGAGATGAAAGAATGATTTTTTTTTCCAACAGCACCAGCCTTCAGGTTGCTTAATTACTAAAAACAAATTGCCATTGAAGTAAATTATTGATTGACTAATGTACATTTCGGGTGTTTAGTTCTGTTTAATCATCTGTTCTTTTCAATTAAAAAAATGGAAGATTTGTTTCAAAAAACACAGGTATATATTTTAGAACACAAGAGTAAGTGATTTTGACTGGAATTTAAAATACAAAAATGAAAACATTTAAAAACAAGACCTGGAAATGACTATTCCTTACCTCCAATGCTACCGCTTCTACTCTCTGCATAGCTAAACAAGACTTAATAGGTTTTAGAATCTGCCATATTTCATATTTGATTTAGCTAATCATGGTGCTTACAGAGATAATCAGATATGGAAGAAGAGAATCAAACATGGAAATCCAGCCTGTTAAATGAGCCTAATTAGCATAAAAGTAATCTAATTTGACTTTCTGCTCCTGCTGTCAAAGAAGTCCTCAAACAGGCCCAGCAATCGATCAGTGCACATGGCACTGTGTTGACAGAGACTTAAGTTTCATTAAAGAAGTAAATCTTCATGAGCTTTAAGTTAGCCATGACTCTTTTTATCATATTATTAATGTGATAAGAAAGTGAATGCAATAGAAAACTAAGCTCTCCTGAGAACAACAAAAGTCAAAAACACATCCCCGCTGTGGTTAATGCTAGTTGGAGTAGGGGGATGAAATCTCACTAGCATTAGAGGATTTCTCTTGTTCTCTCTTTCTGCACTTATTTTGATCTCTAAAACTAGACCTTGATAATAGCTGGGGGTGTACATAGCTGGTACTAGGTGGGATTAGCTAGCTATAGTGCACACGAAGAGGAGAGTTTCAACCACTTATATTGTTTTAAAATTACTGAATGCAATAGGCAGGACAACTGCATTTTTTTTAATTTCGAAATATTAAGGGGGTACAAATGTTTTTGTTACATGAATACACTGCATAATGCTAAAGTCTGGACTTTCAATGTGCCTGTCACCTGGACAGTGGACACCTGCACTTGATAACAGTTTACACAAAATAAATCTAGTGTAATTCTTATAATATTCTCTAGTATAAGTTGCATTAATTTAAAATATTTCTAATAACTGCATTCCTATGAAGAATCTTTAAAGCTCAGCATTTTGCACAGAAGTCATTTGAAAATTTGAAGGGCACCGTATAGGATATCATGAAATAATTGTTTGGAGAAAAATGTGTTTCTATATAATACATAAAATGAAATCCACCTATTAATAACTACAAGCTCAAGAGTGTTCCCAGGCATGAGACTTCCAATGCAGTGCCAGGTTATTGGCTTATGTAATTCTCTATATCACTTATGGCAATTACCAATAGTTATAGAAATGGAAACTAATACAAAAATAAAAAAAACCACAGTTAATGAAAAAGCAGAGTGGATATATTGAATTAGTTTAATAGCAAATGCTGAGGAAGGAAGAAACACTTTTCTGTCTCTTTACAAATGCTCCAGTTTATCCCCTGAAGCATGAGATTTGAGTGCCCACAGACAATATTATTGTTTGGTTTGCAGAGCTGTAAAATACTCCTGGCATCCTCATTTGAAAAATGTAGCTGTTGCCATTTAAATGACCCTGTTAAGATTTGACCTGGAAAATTACAGTGGATACTCTGTACTTTATTACCAGAAGAATTAGAAGGAGTTGAAAAACAGTAACACAAACAATTCAAGAGGAAAATAGGAAGAGGCACATTAAAATTGTACTACTAGAACGAATGATGAAGAAACAGAGCTATAGCAATATTGTGTCCAAAGAATGATGATGTAAGTATGAAGATAACATTGAGATTTCATTCAGTAGCTAAAATACATATGACAGGACAGTAAGATTAAAGATAGCTAAACCGATTTTTAACACATCCATTTTACAGTACACGAAAAGTTACTATAAAGTATTATTCTTGAAGTATCAAGTATAATAAGCCCTTCTTAAAACAAAACAAAGCAAAGCAAAGCAAAGCAAAACAAAACAAAAAAGATCGTTAGACTTAAAGAAGGTAACTGCTCATGGTAAAGAGCTAATTTTCTCATACTCTCAATAAAATTTTTTAAAAAATCCATTGTTTATTAGAACATTTTTTCATGGTAATACTTGTCAATGTAATGATCACCGAAGAAATGTGATTTTTTTTGATCATTTAAATAATAAGGCACATTATATATCTTGGGGCCTCTTTTATATTGAAAATATATAGTTATATCAGTTAATAAGCATAAACATTATTACTTGGACTACCTATTGCTATATCCTGTGATTACTTATGATTTAGAGAATTGAAATTCTAAGTCTTATGCTGAAGTGAAAATTTATTTGGCTATCTCAGGATAAATGATTTCTGCACAAAATACTACATTTTTTTCCTCAAAGAAATTTGTAGATTTAGCAAAGTTTTCAACTTTTCTATTTGGCATGCCTTCCATATTTCTTTCACATGATCACACTTTATGAACAATTTTATATCTATCACAACTGGAGTTACAGTTTTAGTAGCTAAGAAATATATACTCAATTCTAGCACAACTTGGGCCACCCCTTGGAAAGCTGCATGCACATGATGAAATCAGGAAAGCCAGGTAAGTGCTGACCACGTGCTCCTCCCTGATGCTTTTTTCTCTCTTGGAGACCCTTCCTGCCTGTAAAACTTTAATTTATATGCAGGCAATTTTCAAAACTATATTTTCTAACCCTTGATAGTTGCAGTTAGTGTTACATTTCCAACTGTCTGTTGGATCCTTCCACTCGGATATTATGCCATCGCCTTAAATTAATTCACCCAAAATAGCTCCCCTCCACATCCCCATGCCTACTCATGACACCACCACCCTCCTTCCGTTGTCCAGCACCAGTGCTTCGGCAGCACCTGAAGTCACTGCTGCTCCTGCCACATTCAGTTATTTGCCAAGTCTTGACTTTCCTTCCATGATGTCTTATAAGCTGGTCTTCCACACATGCTTCATTCTTTGCCTCATACCCATAGTTAGCTCCAATAGGAATTCTCTTCCCGTCTCACCTTTCCAAACCTCTATTAGATATTTAAAAACATCACAGCTGGGTTTAAGAAAGATTCCTTGTTGCCTGTAGGCTAAATCCCCAACCTGTTAGCCTAAGGTTCAAAGGTTTCAATGATTCGACTTTATCCCGTGTTTCCACCCTCATTCCCCACACATATTCCTACAATCACTGTCCCTCAAATAGACTTGGGCTTTCCCAGTTCCACGTTTTCAACCACACCATGTTCTTATCTTGAAATACTCCCTCTTTCCTTCTTCACCAATCAGAATTCTGAAAAGTCCTACTTAAATCCCATTTACTCCCTGAGCCTTTCTTGACTACTTTAGACAAAGAGTTTCGTTCTCTCCTAACTGTAACACAGTATCTGCTACTCATTTATTCTGGCAAATGGTAACATTTAGAATAAACATATCCTCTTCCATCATATTAGATTGGATTTACAATATATGTATTAAACACTATCTCATTATTACTTTTCATTGAGAGTTTCAAAGATAATCTGTTTCTCTAATTAGTTGATCAGCATCTTAAATTTGGTAGAGGAAAAATTGAAAATTACTGGATTTGAAATCACTGTCATTTATAAAGTTTAAAGCAAACTCAAAACGTTGTGAGAATGGACAAGTTATTTAGTTTCTCTAAGTCTCAGATTCCTGGTTTGTAAAAGGGAAGAAGATATATCCATCTTGAAAGATGATTTTAAATGTTAATTGAAATAACATATGTAAAAAAAATGAGGTATATATACACATGAAATACGATTCAGCCATAAAAAAGAATAAAATCCTACTATTTGTAAAAACATGAATGGAACTGGAATTCACTTTGTTAAGTGAAAGAAACCAGGCACAGAAAGACAAATACGGCATGTTGTCAGTTATACGAGGGAACTAAAAACGGTGTTCTCATGGAGGCAGAGAGTAGAATGATAGTTACCAGAGGCTGGGAACGGTAGGAAAGAGCATAAACAAAGGTTGATTAATGGGTGAAAACATAAAGTTATATAGAAGGAATAGGATCTAGTGTTCAGTATCACAGTAGGGTGACTATAATTAATTTATTGTACATTTCAAAATAGCTGGAAGAGAAGATTTGAAATGTACCCAACCCAAAAAAATGATAAATGCTTGAGGTGATGGATATCCTAAATACCCTGATTTGGTCATTACACATTGTATATATGTATCAAAATATCACATGTACCCCATAATATGTATTATTATATATCAATTTAAAAAATAACATATGTAAAAGATCCCAACCACGTGAGGCACTCCATAAGTATGAAATCTTCTTTCTCTTTGTGCCCTCCAAGTAGCTCATTCAAAGTGGGGACTTGGTCAACATCAATTGATAACACATTTTTTTGTATTAATAATTTAAATATTTCTTAGGAAAAAAAGTTGCTCAGACTTACAAGAGCAAAAGTGCACATAGACATTAGAGAGTAATAGGATTGACAATGTAGGCTGATGCAAGACTGGAAATCCTTGATTGTCGAGCTATAGACTATTTTTCTCACTTAATCTGAAATAAGACATGCTGAAACACTTGAATCAAGAGTTATATGAACTGTTCTCTCTTTTTAATTTGCCTCCATTATAGTATTGGAAAACAACCAAATTAAGGGCTAGATATTTCCAAAAGCTTGGAGTTGGTTTCCAAAGGTTAGGCTAATGTCCTAGCCTTGATAATGAATAGCCGTGTGACCCTAACAAATCCCTTAACCTCTCTGAGCCTCTGTTTTTTCATCCGTAAAATAAGACTAATAATTCCCTTCTCATGAAATTTATTTAAGGATTAAATGAGATTAAATATGGAAAATATTATTCGTGAGATGCAAAGTACCACATGAATGTAAAATATTAACAATGGCATATATGTCCTGTTTCATAGATTATAGTATTATTAGAGTTAAATTTGGTGAGACATACCACATGGTTTGTATCTCTTCACAAAAGAAAATTAAGACGCAGGTCTATATTTATGATGGAATTGGAGTTTAACAATAAAATAGTGATGGAGTTGATGCCCATTTCAAAGGAGGGCCACAGCTACAAAGAAAATAACAGTACCAAAGATAGTGATCCCTGTAAGATGAGCTCATTCAACTGTTATTTTGTCTTTTTCTTCTTTTTCTGGTCTCAGTGCTGCCAGATTGCAAAAGCAGGCTGAAATTCCATAAAATGAAATAATGTAATTTGACTGTTTACTAAACGTATAAGACAACATTGACTATTGGAAATCAGTAATAGCATTATGTCAAGTTAAACTAAATCCAGTAGGCAGAAAATTCAATAGAATGTTGCAAAACAAAAGCATACAGTTTGCTTTGAACCCTAAAGACCAACAAGGGACTGGTGGCGCTGAAGCTTCCATGTGAAAACAGTGCCTCGAGAATCTATATTTAGGTATGAGAACAGTTGACAGCAGCACCCTAGCTGAATGTGCTGCTGTGATGTTGGATACAAAGGTAATTAGGCCCCAAATCTTTTATGGCTTAAAGAGTACAGATAATTCAACCCAAATGCAGAAGCCAGCCATCTGAAATTGCCCACAAATTGTAAACTGAGTTAAGGAACAAGTAATAATCATTAATATTATTTATGTTTCTTGATATTATTTAGGATGCATTCATCATTGACTTTCTGGTTGTAGAAAAGCAGATTATGTTTGTCTAGTAACGATAAATAACAGAAAAGCAATATTGTATAAGCTTATGGATGTCTGGGTTGTAATGTCCATTATGTACATGGAATATTCAGAGGACAACTCAACTATGTTAATATCACTAGTTATAGAAAATAAACTCAGAACATAAGGGCATGAAAAAAGTTTACTCAAAAGTCTAGCTCTTATTATGTATTTTAATTATTTCAGGTTTGCATTTAAGCCTTCAGGCTGGCAGTCTTCTCATTTATGGGAAGGAAATGAAAAATTGAAATACATCATTTTAATTAAAATTCTAGGATCAAAAGATACTGAGCAGTCTCCCTTGATAAAATCAGTCCCAACAGTGCTTTTGTCTTTATAGTTAATGATTAGTTTCATGGTTTTCTATGCTATTTTTTATATTAGAATCTATAGTGCTTGAAAAGGGGATAGGACTTCATTATTTCTAAGCCACAGCATAGTATAACAAGAAAAATTACCCACATAAAATTTAAACTCCTTCTTGGAAAAGGTATGGAAGATCCTGTCTTAACTGGATATGCATAGCCAATTACTTGTAGAGATCCGAAATGTATGAAGATGAGTTATTTTCAAATACCAGAACTGATTTTTAGATTTTTTTTGTTTTTAAATTTTACTTATCAGTAATTTTGTTATTTATTTTTAGTTTTTTTAATTGGCAAATAATAATTGTACATATTCATGGGGGTACATAGTGGTGTGTCACTGCATATGATGTATAGTGATCACATCAGAGTAATTAGCGTAATCATCATCTCAAACATTTATCATTTCTTTATGTTAGGGATGTTCAATATCCTCCTTTTAACTATTAGAAACTGTATATGTTATTATTAATAATAATAATCCTACAGTGGTTAAGAATATTAGAACTTATTCCTCCTATCTACCTGTAATTTTATATCCATTAACAAATATTTTTCTATCCCTCCCTTTCTCCTACCCTTCCCAGCCTCTAGTATCCTCTGTTCTGCTTTTTACTTCTATGAGATTGACTTTGTTTAGCTCCCATATAGGAGTGAGAACGTGTGGTGTTTAACTTTCTGTTCCTGGCTTATTTCACTTCACATAATGTCTCCCAGGTCGATCCATGTTGCCATGAATGACAATATTTCATTCTTTTTCATGGCTGAATAGTAGTCCACATTTTCTTTATCAATTCGTCTGTTATTGGACACTTAGGTTGATTCCATATCTTGGCTATTTGAATAGTGATGCAGTAAACATGGAGTGCAGATGTCTCTTTTATGTAATGATTTCCTTTCCTTTGGATAAATTCCCAGTAGTGGGATTGCTGGATCATATATGGTAGTTATGTTTGTGCTTTTTGAAGAACCTCCATATTATTCTCCATAATGACTGTAGTAGTTTACATTTCCACCAACAGTGTTGTAAGAGTTCCCTTTTCTTCACATCCTTATCGGCATTTGTTATTTTTGGCTTTTTGATAGTAGCCATCCTACCTAGGATAAGATACTTAATTGTGGTTTTGATTTGCATTTCTCTGATGAGTAGTGCATTTTGTCATATATTTTCTGGCCATCTGTATGTCTTCTTTTGAGAAATGTCTGTTCAGATCATTTCCTGATTTTTTTTTTTTTTATTTTTGTTGTTGAGATGTTTGAGTTCCCTGTATATTCTGGATACTAATCCTTTGTTGAATGAGTTAGTTTGTGAATATTTTCTCCCATTCTGTGGGTTATCTTTTCACTCTGTTGATAGTCTCCTTTGCTGTGCAGAAGCTTTTTAGTTTCTTATAATCCCATTTGTTTATTTTTGCTTTTGTTGCCTGTGCTTTTGAGGTCTTATTAATGAAATCTTTTTTCTGACCAATGTCTGAAGCATTTCCCCTGTATTTTTTCAAGTAGTTTTATTGTGTTGGGTCTAATGTTTAGGTTTTTGATCCATTTTGAATTGATTTTTGTATAGAGTGTGAGGTGGGAATCGATCTTTTCAATGGCATAAAATTATTCTTCTGGCATCATTTAGATAGTGTCAGGTAAAATAGTTTTAAGTATTCGCATAGTTCAAATAAAGACAAGTTTAGTTCGAAGATGCTTTTATCACAGAAAAGTATCAAAATATCAGCAAAGACTGTGAAATCTAATTTCTATTTGTGGCTTTATCAGTGGCTTCCTATGTTATCTTGAATTGGCTATTTTTATATGGCCTGGGTTCTTATGTGGACATTCAAATGGTTTATCACATGATCAAATATTTATTTTCTTCTTGGCTGGTCAGATAGTTTGTAGTCATATTGATTATTATGTAATTCACATTGATTACTAAGGCAAAAAATGTGGGCCATTTTTTTAACCAGATTTATTTTCTTTTTCTTTTTTCACAGAATAGGTGCTTCAGTTGCATTAGGCAGATTTTTGTGCATAAATAAATATTTGACTTCTACCTTTCTGTGGCACTATTTCCCTTCAGAAGAAAGAGGAAGTTTCACATTTTGCTTTACATAACATTATACAAACTCACACAGACATATGCTGTTTCAGAAACATATAGTAGCATGCAAAATAAATGCAAAAACCTGTTTCCTAAATTCTTGTGTCCAGGTAGATCTGATCAGTTTCATTCTTCTGCCTGTGGATATCCAGTTTTTCCACCATCACTTATTAAAGAGACTGTCTTTTCCCTGATGAGTGTTCTTGGCACCTTTGTCAAAAATCAGTTGGCTGTAGATATGTGGATTAATTTGTTAGATTTCTTAACAGATCAAGTAACCATAAGTGAAATTTGAAGTTTTATCCTTTGTTGAAAATATAAGGGAAAAGGCCACCTCAAATGTCTCGAGACTTCAGTAGGTAGGTCTCACTTTAAGAAAATGTGCTACATTTCTAGGAGCTTTCAAGAGACGTAAAATAAGAAATCAGACTTTCTTCAGATTTCATACAGGCAAATTCTTCAGATTTCTGAAGAATTCTATACTTGAGTAAACTATCCATAAAATCCGAGTGAAAATTAAAGAGACTTTTAAATTTTTAAGGACTCAAAATATTTTCTTCTCACTTATATTTTTAAAGTATATTCTAAATAAAATAGCTTACCAAATTTTTTCCGTATTCTTGAATTTTTTCTTGTGGTAAAATCTACATAACACAAAATTTCCTATTTTAACCATTTTTATGTGTATGATTGAGTGACATTAAGCACATTTCCACTGTTGTGTGACCATCACCATTATCCATTCCAGAACTTTTTTTACCAACCCAAAAAGAAACTTTGTACCCATTAAGCAATAACTACTCCTGATCCCCTCCCTCCATCCCTGATAATATTCTACTTTCTATCTCCATGAATTTCACTATTCTGGGTACCTCATATAAGCAGAATCATACAATGTTTGATCTTCTGTGTCTGGCTTATTTCACTTAGCAGAATGTTTCGAAGGATGTTCATCCATTTTGGAACATATATCAAAATTTCATTCCTTTTTGTGCCTTCCTAATATTCTTATCCACGTAAGAGTGAGAACATGGGGTGTTTAATTTCCTGTTCCTGGTTTATCTCATTTAGCATAATGTCCTCGCTATGTTACATTTTGTTTATCCATTCATCCATCAGTGGACGTTGAGGTGTCTCCACCTTTTGGCTACTGAGAATAATGCTGATATGAACATTGATGTACAAATATCTGTCCTAGTCCCTGCTTTAAATTCTTTTGAGTGTATAGAGAGAAGTGGAATTGCTGGATCATATGGTAATGCTATGCTTAACTTTTGAGGAACTGCCACACTGTTTCCCACAGCAGCTGCATTATTTTGCATTCCCACCAGCAATGCACAAGGGTTTCAGTTTCTCCACATTCTCCTCAACTAATATTCTATCTTTTTTTTTTTTTATAATAGCTATCCCAGTGGGTATGAAGTGGCACCACATTGTAGTTTTGATTTGCATTTCCTTAATGATTAGTGATGTTGAGCATCTTTTCATATGCTCGTTGGCCATTTTCTTCTTTGGAGAAATGTTGATCGAATCCTTTGGCCATTTTAAAAATTTGGCTTTTGGTTTTTCTGGTCTTAAGTTGTAGGGGTTCTTTATATTTTCTGGATATTAATTCCTTATCAGATATATGATTTGCAAATATTTTACCACATTCTATGGGTTACCTTTTCAATCTCTTGATATTGCACTTTGATGCTAAGTTTTTTTATTTTAATGTTTTTGGTGTCTTATCCATGAAATCATTGTAAATCCAATGCCATGAAGATTTCCCCTATGTTTTCTTCTAAAAATTTTATAGTTTTATCTCTTATGTTTAAGGTTTTGATATTGATATGTTGAGTTAATTTTTGTATGGTGTAATTTAAGGAGCCAATTTCATTCCTTAGCATGTAGATGTCTGGTTTTCTTAGCACCATTTGTTGAAAAGATTATTCTTTCTGCCACTGAATGGTCTTGAAAACCTTGTCAGAAATCATTTGACCATACATGTGAGGGTTTATTTCTGTTTTTTATTCTATTCCATTGGTCTATATATCTGTCTTTATGATGCTCATCATTTCTTAAACTATTACTTAAGGAGGTGTTTCAACCAAACCAAGAAAGAGAGCAAGATAGGTCTTCAGGAGATGAAGTACCAAACCAAAATAACAGTGGTATACAATCCCCAAATGATAGTTTTACTGAGGCCTAAAGAGTAACCAGTTCAGATTGAACAAAGGGTCGGGGGTTTTCCAATGCAGGTCTTAGGAAGACAAGGGGATTCAACTGATTAAATAGAACAAGAGTTTCTATAAACCTGAGAAGATGATAAAGACATATGGTGAAAGAGAGAAAAGGAGAATCCATTCTAACCTAACTGTAGGAATGTTTCCTTTGAGTGATACAGCAGTTGTGACATTGAAGAAGAAATGTAGAAGAAACATAATCTTATCACATAAGTTGGCTCTTCAGGAAACAAAGTTTCCATATTCATAATACTATAAACTTTGTGTTAGCCATTAAACTTTCAATTTTAAAAAGTAACCCATAGATAAATCAAAGACTTAACTGATACAAAAATGAATTCAAGGATTATCTACCCTAAAAATATAAAAGATAAAGAATTCGGAGATGGGATTGGAGTTGAAGGAATGGAGAGAAAGCTAGCTGGCGCATCCATGTCCTGATCACTTAGAAAGGAGGGAAGGAGATACTGGCTACAGGTATTGGGCTAGGAATTGAGGCTTAACTGAGTTGTTTAAAATTGTAGAGGTGTCCAACAAAAGTATGAGTACTAATAAAATAACACAGGGAGGTAAGGAAAAAGGGGAGGTGGAGTGAAGAGGTATAGATGAGATCAACCCTCACCTATCATAGTACAAAGTCAATAGACACTGTGAAAACTTGCAAAACCACAAACACCAATACTTAGTGAGCATTAATGAGCAAATTAAGAGATTGTGGAAGCACTCCAAAGGGACTAGAAACAGACATTTTTAAAGGGTTGCCTCTAAAAAGCAAGCTAGTGCCTTGGAAAGATAAAGCAGCTGAACCTTCTTCCCATTACAAGCCCTTCTGTTTGATTTTTCAACCACATACACATGTTGGGGTTTTTTCCAAAATACTAAGGGAGTACAAATGTTTTTGTTATGTGTCAACATGGTATAATGCTGAAGTCAGGACTTTCAGTGTGCCTGTTGTTTTGATAATGTAAAATAAAATACAATGCCAAATAAAAGAGAATATGAGATCAGATTAGAATTCATAAATCAGAATAATTCGGGATAATGATTTGATTACAAAATATTATTCAGCTTGCTGAGGAGTCAGTGATGAGGACATTATGTGCATTTCACTGTTATTCTGAGATCGTAAACTATTAAATTACAGGTTATTAAGTATGAAATGTCCGATTCACTTCAGTACTAAGTTTGGCAGTTGGTATCTCTGACATTTCACTTTGATACTCCTTGTTTTATTTTCTTGTGAGGTACATTCTCATTCTTTCAAATGCATGGTTTGGCTTGTGATTATCTTTTGAATTTTTTTTGGAGCAATTTTGTGTACTATGGATAAGTCAAAAAAATTTGTGTTATTTTCTAATGAGTTCCGTCATGGAACCAATG
>CAUYSK010040608.1:0-89657 GCA_963575035.1 Avahi laniger | reverse complement strand
TTTTAGTAAATGCTTAATCTCACTTCTATCTAGCCCAGGTGGTTTTCTTTTCTGAAACTCAAACACAATTGCTTTTTTTCCTTCATCTTCCCTGAGCATCACTTATAAAAATCATTGAGTGTAGTCAATTTTTATAAAGGGCTTGAGAAAACAGGGGGATTGCACTGCTGCCGAGCATAGAACATTCTTTAAACCTAAATATGGGAAACCCCTATTGATTTCCAAAGACAGAGTCCCCTTTCTTTCCACCAGTGAGAAGTCCTCTTATTCCTGACGAGCTCTCACCTCCTGGGCCCCCAGTCTCCTGCTTTCTCTCTCTCTCTTTTTTTTTTTTTTTTTTTTTGAGACAGAGTCTCACTCTGTTGCCCTGGCTAGAGTGAGTGCCGTGGCGTCATCTTAGCTCACAGCAACCTCAAACTCCTGGGCTCAAGCGATCCTCCTGCCTCAGCCTCCCAAGTAGCTGGGACTACAGGCATGTGCCATCATGCCCGGCTAATTTTTTCTATATATTTTTAGTTGTTGGATTAATTTCTTTCTATTTTTAGTAGAGATGGGGTCTTGCTCTTGCTCATGCTAGTTTCTTGCTCAGGCTGGTTTCAAACTCCTGAGCTCAATCCTTCCGCCTCGGCCTCCCAGAGTGCTAGGATTACAGGCGTGAGCCACCACGCCCAGCCTCTGCCTTCTCTCTTTACCTTCCTGTTTCCTCCACCAATTATCCTGTCCCCACCCTCCTAGTGTGCCCTTGGAAACTTATTTTTTCCTTTGCATTATTATGCAGAGAAAAATACTTACCTCTGGCTCACTGGTATTCCTTCTGAACAATATCTCAGAACCTATTTTATTTTATTTTACTTTTTCTACAACCAAGTGGCTCTTCGAGGCATTTTGCTAAGAAAGAGACACTTTCCTCTTAAGAGAAAGTTCATCAACAGCTCTAAAAATAAAATTTTTTCACCTCCTTGCTACGTTAAAGTCTATGTCACATCCAGATTTTAGTAACTAATCAGAATTTCTTTTATAGTATTGCCAAAATAAGGCTATATTTTGAAAATCACTGAGTAGGGAGACATAAGACTCAATATGGCCAGATTTTAAATTCACGTTCTTTCCATCGATTTTTGGTAAATTCTGCATATTGCCTCCTGAGGAAAAGATCCTTTCCCACAAACAGCCTTATCATATTCCTCTGTAAAATTGCTTTGGGGGTAGAGTAGGCCTTTATTTCCAGGAAATGTAAGTTAGCTGGAGATGGATATTAAAATTAAGATAATAAGCCTGAGGTTGCATGTAACATGTGCAAACAAGTAGGGCATTTGAGAAGAGGTGAAGAGACGGCTGACTAGCTTGTCATCTTTGCCACAGCCAGAAATTCACACGTGGACACAAAACCCAGGAACACTGAGCCAAAGTTGTTTCTGCCTTTGCTTCATAAACGTTCATTTTTGGCCCCCTTGTCACATCTCAAGGCTACCAAGCTTCTTCCTTTGGCTCTGCTCGATGTCTGAGTTCATTTTTGTGTTGCTATAAAGGAATGCCTGAAGCTGGGTAATTTATAAAGAAAAGAGGTTAATTTGACTTATGGCTCTGTGGGCTGTGCAAGAAGCATGTGACACTGGCATCCGCTCAGCTTCTGGTGAGAGCCTCAGGAGGGTCCCACTCATAGTGGAAGGCGAAGGCGAGCTGGCGTGTGCAGAGATCGCATGGCGAGAAAGGGTAAGCGGTGTATTGGGGGTGGTGGTGGGGTGCCAGCCTTTTTTTTTTTAACAACCAGCACTCGTGGGAACCAATAGAGAACTTGCTCGCCGCCAAGAGTGTGGCAACAAGCCATTCGTGAAGGATCTGCCCCAGTGACCTAAACACCTCGCACAGTCCCCACCTCCAACATTGGGGATCAAATCCCAACTTGAGGTTTGGAGGGGACACACATACAAACTATAGCTCTTAGGAAATGAGAGTTGGTAAATCCCTGCGGTTTTAATACTGACAGCAGTTCCATAAATTATTTGAAAGTGGCTTGCATTTTCTACCATATCATTTAATCCTCCCTCATATCCTATCTCAAAGAGAATGTCCTTTTCTTTTTTGCAAAGTTTGCTAGGAAGTTCTCAGACAGGTCAGTTTTGATACAACGGCCGATGATCACGGAAGCCTACTACTAGGTACACTTCTAGACTTCTGAAATGAGTATAATCTGAAAAAGATTTTATGGGATTGAAAAATAAAGCACGTTAACTGCATTACTATGCACCGACTGGCTAGTCTACCTCAAGGTCACCACACGACTTCATGTAGTGACATCATAAGACAAAAGGGGTGCCTCCAGGGATGCTTGGCCTGGACAGCCCCTGGGGACTGCGCTAGCCTGACTCTTCAGCCCTCAACAGCAGGACCATTGATAAGCATTATAATTCTTATCCAGATGTTTCCTGGTTTTACCAGCTATGGATATAAAATAGAGTCAAGTAAATTTGGTAAAATCTTAATGTCTCTGAGATCCCTCCATCTGTATCAGCAGGAACTCAGCACCCCTGAAAGTGTCCCTGGTCATCTTAACAAGTTTCCTACAAGGGTTTTACAAGTGTCCATAGAGCAGTTGCTCATTTGGTGGTCTCCCATGCTCTTTCAATTTCTTAGTCTAGCTCTGACTTTTCTCATTGTCTTTGCATGCTAGCTGTTTTCTGGTAATAAATATATTATGTGCTGGGTAGTATTTTATAGGTCATACAGATATTAAGTCATTTAATTCTTACAGCTATACTACAAGGTAGGAACTGTTATTATTCCCATTTTACAGATGAGGAAACTAAAGTCCAGAGAGAAGCCGGTGAGGAAGTGGTAGAATCCAGAGTCCTTGCCTTTAGCCATGTTGCTACTTGCATGTTATAGTCGTGTTGTGGTGTTGGCTTTAAACTCTAAAGAGTGAGAACACAGGTCTTGACATGAGTCACAACAGGTTCAAATCCAAGCTCGGCCACTTAATCATGTACCTTTGGCAAGTTACTTAGCTTCTTTGACCCTCAGTATCCTCATCTGTAAGTGGAGAAAATATTAGTACTTTCTTCATCAGATTGTTTTGGGTATTAAATAGAATAATGCGTGCAACAACATGAAATGGAGTTCCTGGCACGTCGTAACCATAAATATCAGCTCTGAATATGATAGCAGGACTAATCCTCCTAATAATTTTTACAGATTGGGAAACTAAAGCTTGGAGAAGTGAAACATTTGCCCAAGATTAAATAGAGACAGAGGCTGGGCTTGCAACTCATCTCTATACTCCAGCTACGCCATCTCCCTGACCGTGAGCTCCATGGATGCTTTAGGCCCTGAGGAAGGTATCACGTCACATGTGGCTTTGATTAAGAAATGCCCTATCTTCTACACAATTACCTGTGATAAGAGCCACGTGTGCGAAGTTCCAAAGGCGTGAACTAAAATGACGTGCAGCTGGAGTTCTGAGCCGAGTGGCGTCACATGGCTGTGAGCAGAAATCATTGCTGGGTAGTCTCAAACCGCTGGCTGGGAGCCTAAATCTTCATTTCACCTCTCGCTGTGGAGCTCTTGTTTTTCTTTGAACCCAAGAGTCCAACTCCACGTGTAATATAATATCATGTAAATGAGGGTAATCTTGGAAGGCTCTCCACTTGTCATACTGTAGTGGCTTTGTTGCTCTAATGAAAACCACATGCTCCATGGTATTTTTAGGCTAGTGAATATTAGCAGGTCAGCTGCGTTTTTATTTAGATATTGCTCTTCCAGCTGTGCTTTTTCTAGTTACTTCAAGAGGATTTCAGAATTTCTAGCAAACCATAAGGTTTCAGGAGAGTGGAAAATCAGAAGAAAATGGCCAGCACTTTGCACTTGGCTCTGTGGTTTCCACATGGAATTTGCATTTGCTTCCTTGAGTCTGTGTGAAAGAAGACATGGCTGACCCAGGGGCTTTGCTTACAAAGGGTGGTGGAACAGATAATAAGGTGGAATAAATGACGAGAAATGGCTTGAGTTTGCCCTGGCACTAAGAGAAGAGAATGGAAAAGAGGAAGGAGGGAGGAAGGGGGGCATGCCCAACCCTCTTGCTGAGTTCTTGAAACTTACTGGCATGGTATGGCCATGACAATTACTATTTTTGTTGTTTTTCGAAAAGGAAGATCATTCCTTTCCATTTCTGAATCCTCTTTGAAGTCCCTCGAATCTTTAACTTTGCTCCCAGAAACAGTTTTGTATTTCTAGGGAAAGGTCTTAGATTACTTTCTTCCCCAACTGAATTGGGCCTCTACTTCTCCTCCCGACATTAAGTATCCAATGTCTCTGTGACCAGAAGGATTAAAATGCCACTTCTCTCTCTCTCTCTAAAGGGAAACTGGAGCAGGCAGAGGACGTTGACTCCCAACCTAATGATGCTATTAAGAGCAGTGATTTCAATCCTCAGGGTAGGTCTTTGTGGACCGAAGGGTAGGTCTTTGTGGACCGAAGGGTCGATCGATGGACATTTTCTCCTCTGCCTGGCAGGCTGGAGGAAAAGGGGTAAAAGATAGGAATTATCAGAATTCCTCAGAACAATTTCAAGGACAAAGACTTGTCTGCTGAGGATTAGGTGAGTTTATGCCAGGCTCATGCAAACAGCAGCCCAGAGCTCTCTGTTGATAGAGGATAGGGCTAGTGAGATTCTGCTTTGGCATATGCTTTTTTAAAACCAATATATCATGATTATATGGAGTCCAATCAATAGCTATAAACAGAAAACTCTCTCATTTTCTCTGCCATGACCACCTTGAAGATATATTCTGCTCAACCTCACCTCCCCGTCTGCTTCTGTAGTCTGATCATGTTCAAGAAACAAAAATGAGTCTTATATTGAGGATTGTGACTCTGCCGTAAGTATTAAAAGACCCAAGAGAGTCTAAATCAAGGATTTACTCTCAAATCCAATTCAAATCTTCTCTCATTTCCACAACCCAGGCCTGATCCTTGCTGGGTTTCCCAAAATGGGGATGGAGGGTCTGCCTTATGGTCTGTTTGTTCACTTTTCCCAACTCCTCCTTCTCAGTTTGCCTTGCTGCCTTTGGCTTCTTCAGGGTTGGGGAGTGGAGCAGGAAGCGAAACAGAAGAGGGACAGTCTTTTTATGTGTCTGGGACTCTTTGTGGCTCTCTCTTTGGCTGGCATTGCCCAGGTGCTGGGCCTTTCAGTACACATTTCTATGCTCTGCGTCGGGCCTTTTCTGATGTACTAGTTACTGATGTGGATATAGAGTCTCCAGCAGACCCCATGCGATCCAATTTCCTCCTTCCACTCCAGCTCCTGGCCAGGTGGTTTATCTCCAGCCTCTTACTGCTGACAGCTCCTTGCTTTGGTAGGCCACCCTCTGGAGTGGGATCCTTCTAAGACAATTCAAGATAGATTCCATTGTGTTCACTAGGCTCCTGGGAACTCCTGCATTCCTGCTCCATCACACCAAGAAAATGCAGAATGCTTTGCCTGTTGCCTCTGTCCTCACCTGTCCTCTTGGGCAGCTCCAGGCAGGCTCCTGCCCTCGGAAATAGTCTCAGCATGAGGCAGGCTGTGGTCTCTGCTCAGCTACGTCTTCAAGTCTTGAAGGACCCATGTCAGATTCTCCCATGGAGAGAAGAGAATAGCTAAGTGAGCTCTATTCTTAGGAATTCCCTTCAACAAGCTCTTTTAGGAGCTTTCAAGTCTTCTTCGATATGCTCCAGCAGTGAAAGACCAATTGGGGCACCTTTTAGTAAGCTTGGTACCCAGCAGTTCTCTGTAGGACTGGGGAGTAAGGTGCTTCCTACTTACTATTTTCATGTTAGGGACGCCAGCCAACATTCAGAAACATCAGGAAAAGTCTTATTGCAGCTAATGGAAATTTGTAGGTTGGAAGTTCATAAGGAGTGAACTTTCTGTGCTGACTCCACTTTGAGACTTCCTCATGAGTCATTTAGAAAAATATTTCCACATTGTACTGTCTCTGGAAATTAGACTTTGCTCTCAGAAGATATCTGTGCATGTGTCTATGTCTGCTTCAACAATTGCTTGCTAGATAAATAGAAAAATAATAGACATGTCTACATGAGTGGGAAACCATATATAGCTGTAGCTAAAATTTATTGAGCACTTCTTGGCTAGGCTCTGCTCTATATATGTTTTAACTCTTCACAGTTTTACTGTTTTATCATACATCACAAATGAGGAGGCTGAAATACAGGGAGGTTAAGAAACATGACCGAGGTCGCACAGGTGGGAGAAGCCCAGTTTCAGAGTCCCTGCTCACGACCACTGCACTCTTCCACCATGGGGGCGGGGCTGCACTGAGGAATAATGTGTTTCCGCATTGCTGACTTCCTGGTGAGGCTCCTCTGAATTTCCTTAGCTGAATAATTCAGATGCGGGGAAATGTACCCCTGGGGAGGGATGGCTTCTGGGTCACGATCAAGTCTTGTGGGTAGGGTAGTGGCTTGGGGACCAAAGCCTGTTGACATTGTTCTGCAGAGTGGGAAGAACATGTTGTTTTGGAGAAGTGAGAGCCTGTTTAAGAACAGGTTTGTGCCCATGACGCCCACAAGAAAGGTCTTCCTTTCTGGATATTTCTCCCCTGGGCCACGGACATATATTTAAGTTTTGTGAAGGGAATATGTGCTGTGAGTTCCTGGAATTATTCCAGTTGTTCAGACAAGACTAATGCACCTCTACTTCTTTGTGGTGACACTGTTGTAGAATGAAGGCACTGGATTGACGTGTGGTCGGCCCCATATCGGCTCTTGCTGGGACCCTGAGACGGGAGAAGCAGCCATCTGAGCGGAGTGTCTGGCAGCTCTGGACTGGGAGCAGTGGGCGGCAGGCAGGGGCTAATGGCAGAGCTCAAAGGAGAACAGGGTGCTCAGAAGCAAGTTCAAGTCAGGAAAGTGCTAAGAAATAAATCTTCCCCTTCCCAATATGTTCTTAAAGAATCTGACCTATATCTGGGGAGGAGGAGGAAAGGAGAATGCTTGGGTTATATCTTTCTTCACCAAAGACGAATAAGACTGTTACTTCCTGCATGGTTTCAAAGACAACAAGTCAGATGGATTTTGTGTACCCTGTTGAATGGAATTTGGCATAAACAGGATCGAGGAGCCTGCTGGATCAGCGAGGGCAGGAGGGGGTCAGGCGTGGAGCTTTGTTTGAGCCCCGGCAGGGGTGTCATAGGTAGGCAGCCAACAGTCTCGGCTTCAAGGGAAAATGAAATCTGGAATCAAGGGGGTAATCTGGCAATGAGAACAACTGCAGGAATCAGGCAGAGCAACTCAGAAAGGCAGAGTAGAGCGCACTTTAATGTGTGACTTCTCAAAGCAGTAACTTTCATCTGAGGACCACATAAATAGCAACAGGGCAGGAACACTGACCAGTCTCCATTCATTTTACAAGAGTATATTGAATGCTTTGTGCGTGCCTGGCCTTGCACTAAGCCTTGGAGACACCCTGCAATTAGAAGGGCATGATCTCTGCTCCAACAGTTCACCATCTGGGGAGTGATCCCAACGTCACCACGGTGGTGTATGCACTGACGGCATACACACAGGTGCTCTGGGCTCAGAGGAAGGCACACGACCTAAACTTTGACCAGGGGAAGTGGTGTCCAAGAAGACTTCCTGGAGGAAGTAGTATCTACAGGGAAGCCTGTAGGATGGGTCGTTGTAAGCCTAGAAAGTGAAGGCGTGAGGGGATTATTTCAGGCAGAGGCATCCCAATTTGGGTGAGAGCCCAGAGGCAAAAGGAAGCATTGAGTGGCCTGATACGATTATACAGGAAGTGGCCAGAACTGAGGCTGAAGAAATCAAGTCAGGGCCAGATCATGATGGGTTTTATACCAGCCTGTGAAGTAGGTAGCCCTGCCATCGTTTTATAGCTAAGGCCAATGAGCTCAGGGGGTTGAGGTGACTTGCCCTGAGTCACATAGTGCTGGTGGCAGACCTGGGATTGTATCTAAAATCTGCCTCACTGCAAAGATGGAGCTCTTCCTACTTTACTCCTCTGTGTTTTTTAATCTGAAAAAAGTTTGATTAAAGTTTGTGTCCCCCCAAAATAACGTCTCCATCTCTCATAGGCCTCTCTGCCCCACTTTGAGCTAAAAGTCATTGCATCCTCTCAGGATTATATGAATTGAAATTTATTTTAATATTATTCTTCACAGATCCTGATGGAGGCAGCAAATCACCAAAAATTCAGCTGAATGCTTCAGCCTCGAGGCTCTGTGAGGGAGGCCTTGGAGGAGCCAGGCACATTTGTATTCTAAATGAGAAAGCCCAGAGAAAAGAACACACAGTAGTTTCTTTCATAAAAATTTTAAAAGGACTAGTTTGTTCATGACCTTGGTTGATTAGGGTCAGGAATTCGAGGAGATAATGCTTAATATATCAGAAAAATCTACGTTTGCTCACTTGCTCACATGCTCCTGAGGGGCTCCTCCAGCTGTGACTTCTCAGGGCTTAGCCCTTGGGAAAGACAAGTCAGCTTGAAATGTGGTTTTTGTCCCCCTCCTTTCCCAGTCTGAGGCAAAATCCAGCATAGTTTTGGCATATAGCCACTGATAAGTGAAAAATAAAGTTCATTGAGAACAATGAGTGTTTTTATAGCTCCTAAGAACTCGTAGTCCCTGTATCTGCACAGCTGCCTTCTCAGCCAGAATCCATGACAGTCTTTCAATTTTATCACAGGGCTTTGGACTTCGATCTCTCTGTGTCTCCCTCCCTAGGCACTGCAAATCCTGCTTTGTCTTAGACAAAATTGAGAAATAGCCAAAGAATGCCTGCAAGGCTCTCAACCTTCTTCTTCCCCCTCTCCCCTGGGGTTTCACACCCAGTGGCTTAGGTCCCTGGCACTTCATTTCCTCTTTCTTTCCTTCAGTAAAAATGATGACCAGGAAAGAATCTTAAACCTTTTCATTGGAAGGGAGGAAGGAGTAATTATGATGACGATAACAGCTAACACTTAGCACATACTATGTGTAAGGCATGTCGTTCTAAGAGTTTTATGTACGTTGACCCATGAATCACTCCAATAACACGATGCAGTAGAGAATGTCATCATTTCCTTATGGTACGAAGAGGTTAGTTCTACTTACATAAAGTCATGTAGAATGTGGTAGAGATAGGGTTTGGACACAGAAGTCTGGTTTCTTCTATGCACTTAACCATTATATTTGAGAATGAGTGTGATTAATGGGCCAAGATGTTGCAGACACTGTGGTAGGTACCATAATGCATTATTTTACTTTAACATTCCTAAGCAGCTTTCGATGTAAGATTTTATAACCTCGTTTTATAAAAATCAAGACAGAAAGGATAAGTGACTCACTGAGATTGCATACCTAGTAGGTGGCGGGTGGCAGGCATTGAAAGCATGGCCCGAATGAGTGCAAATTTCATGTCCTTTCCAGCAGAGCATTCCGGATCCAGATGATCAATCCCAGGGGGTCACTCCCTTCAGATTTTGCACTTTAAAAATATCAGAGCATTAAGTTAGATGATTATAGCTATGATCATTTGGGGTAGGCCTTGGAGTAGTAACTAGCAGGTAGGAGAAACAATTTATTTGGGGGTGCGGGATAGGCAATGAGACATTTTTGGATCTAGAAATTACACTTCGTAGGCCGGTGTCTCCCCAGCCATCCTGGCACACCAGCTTCACATGGAAACCTTTTCTCTTGGGTTCTAGCCCGCTGTATCTGACTGGCTTCACCCTGGTATTTCACAGCCCACTCAAGTCACCACGTCTGAAATTAAACTCACCTTCCTTATATGCACATTTAGGGTTAACAGTGCCACCTAAGCTAGAAACACCCCTTCTCCTTCACTTGCCACATTTAATCAGTCCCTGAGTTCTATAGATTCTGTCTTTTACAAATGTCCGTGGTCTATTCTCTTATGCCTCATCACTCACACTGACTTTGTTTAGATCATTCATCATCCTTTGCCTGAATTACTGGATTGTCTCCCAAGTGGCTTCCTTACCCCTAGTTTTTCTCTCCTCTAATCTATCCATCATGCTGCCCTGGATGTAATTGCTCTAGTGTGGAAATCTGATCCTGTCACTTCCTTGCCCAAAATCTGTCAATTGCAGGCCCCCAGCACTTACGTAATATTTCCTAAAACTGCAGGCTGTGGGCATCAGTAATCTACTCTTGGGGACTGATGGTGTCCCTCAGAAATTAAAAAAATACTTTAATTTCAAGACAGCTTAAGATTTAAATAGCTGCATCTTCTAGATCGTTTGACGACCATTTGGTTAACCAAGTAATGTCAACCAAGTTCAGTCTTTACATCTGCATCTGCATTTAAAATTGCCCTGGAGCCAAGTAGCACTATTTTTATTGTCTCAGACTATTGAGAAAAGAACAGAAACAAACTTCACACATAGACAAGGGAGGTGCTGGCAACGGTTCATCACCATGCTCTTTTGATGGTTGGCTCCGTGCTGGTTTGACTAGAGAGAAAGAGTGAGAGAATTGAATCATTACTCAGCACATGGTCAGGCAGGCAAGCTGAACTGAAAATATTGCACATGCTCCTAGCCAGCACATGCATTAGCCATTTTGTTTTAGTTAAATAATAACATCCATTGCATTCAATGAATTTTGTTAATTTGCATTTTATTGATTTTACTTTATAAATTTGCTTTGGTTTTATAATTGTATAAGAGTTATATGCATTGGGAAGTTATTCCTGATTATTACACTAAATTTGGCCTGAGGATGCCTCCCCACCTTGAGTTCTTAGGTAACAAATTGCAACCTAACTTAGCATGAAAGCAAACTGGAAGCCTAACTAGGAGTAGTCTCAGCCAATCACAGAAGCTGAGCTTCAGCCATTCACAGGCTGGCAACTGATCAGCCCCTGTTCACATAAGCAAACACTGTAACCAATGTAACCAATTGAGCTCTTTCTGTTTTCTGTTCATAAATGCTGACTGTCCAATGTTGAGGAACAGAGCGCTCTGAACCACTTCTGGCTTTGAGGGCTGTCTGATTCATGAATTATTTATTGCTCCATTAAATACTGTTAAATTTAATTTGCCTAAAGTTTTTTTTTAAAACATGGTTTACATTTTGTATATATTTAAAATAATGTTATAATAAAAATGAGTCATCAATACTGAGAATATTTAATAAAATCTTTCCTTTAAAAGTGCTCCATACAGTTTTCCATACCCAAGTGCAGGAAATCCTGACCAGAAGGATCAAGTGCAAACTCCTCAGTGTGGCATCTGAGGCCTTTGTGTCCTGTCTCTACCACCCTTAGGCTTCACTTACTGAACCTTCTCCCCCAGGGGGCTCCTTTCCACTTGAGTAGAGCTTCTTGATTGGAGGGACCATTTCTTATTCACATGTGTACCTACAGAACCTGGCAATCGATGAGTGTTTGTAGAACAAACCAATGAAGGAATAAATGAACAAACATGTGATGGAAGGCAAGAGGAAAAGGAAGAAGGCTCTTCCACAGACCAATTGGCCAATCCTAATGTTACTATAAATAATAAAGTTCCTTGCATGACCTCAGGCTGGGACATTTTCCAGCTTCTTCTATCTCTTCAGTCACAATTTTATTACTGAATAAGTCATTTACAGGCAGAGAGAGAAAGACAAAGAGAGAGAGAGAGAGAGAGAGAGATGAAACTAACACCCAAAGGGGGAAGGTCAGATGCAGCCTGTATCCCATGAGAAGGAATCATCTCCTCACAGTATTTTTGACTTGGAAATTCTCAGAGGATCAAAGAGAGACTCTGTCCACACTGCCAACAGTCCCACTGCCTGTCATTCGCTCCCCTCCCACCCTTTTTTAGCCTCCCAAGGAAGAATGATTCACTTAGACAGACTTTCATGTGTACCTTATTTTTAGTTCAGAGGATATTTTGTTTTCGCGTTTGTGTACGGGAATGTGAGTTCAGATCAGCTGATGTGGCAGAGGGCATGAGTAACGTAGCAAACAAAGCTGCACAGCTTATTATGATCTCCAGGGCCTCTGTCAGTCCCAAAATTCTATGTTCACGTTACTGACTGAGTGACAGTCAATGGTAGAGCGTCTCTACTATACTATCACTCTCATAAAGAGGATTGGAATGTACTGTGTAGCCAGCTTCATTACCTAAAATCAGAGAATTTTCTTCCTTCCTTTCTTCTTTCCCCTTTTCCTTTTTTCCATCATTCAATAATTGCCTCAAGTGCCAGGCACGATGCTAGCCTGTCTAGCGTTTGACCCTGATCTGACAAGACAAAATTATAAAATGAGTTCTTTCCTTATCTGTAGAAAATTTTGCATATAGACAAGTCAGTTGTGACAAAAGAGGGTGTCAGCCATGGTTCTTTCCCTAGAAATATGCCTTTTAATATTGCATTTGGGATAAGGAGACCAGGGCTCTCCAAGCTCTGTGACCAGCAACAAGTCATTCACCTTTTTGACCTTAGATCCCTCCTCTATAAAATGATGATGAAAAATACCTCCTCTTTTTTACGTGAAGTGTAGTGATGAGGATTAAAATTAAAATGAGATCTTCTGTGGAGAAGAGCTTTGTCAACTGCATAAAGGGAGGGTTACTATACTTAACATGCCTTTTCCCCCATTAGAACCATTGATCCTATACACGTGAAAGTAGGTATATAAATAGGGCACCAGCTTCATACTGTTTAACAGCCACGGTGGACACCCTTAATCATTCTGCAGGACAAAGGTGCTCAGAGAGAACCAGGCTATGGCATGGATGTTTCTGGACAGACAGGCTACCACCACCGCCAGGAGAATAGGTTAGAGGGCGTGTGCAGACGATGGAGGGGGCCGCCATATTGAAGGCCATCTTTGGCCTATGCTGAGAGCTGTATGGACAGATGGAAAACAACTAAACGTGAGTTGTTTAAGCTTGCTGGTGTTCCCTCCTTGAGCACTTCCCCATGGATGGCCACTGTTCAAATGAAATGAACAAACTCCCAGAGATTTTTGGTCACTTTAAATATATTCTCTCACAGCACCCAAATGGTAAGGCAAAGCCACTCTCTGACTTTTGTTAGCTATATGCCCTATTTTATTTATTTATCTATTTATCTACTACCTATTACCATTTCATTGTGGTATGATTGACCTGTACAAAGCTGTACATATTTAATGTATACAACTCAATGAGTTTGGGAATAAGTGTACACTTATAAAACCATCAAGGCTATAGGAATATCCATCATCTGCTAAAGTTTCTTCCTATCCCCTTCATTATTATTATTATTGTATTATAGCAAGAACACTTGATATAAGATCTACTCTCTTAGAAAATTTCAAGTGTACAATATAATATTGTAGCTATAGGTGCTATGCTGTAGATCTCCAGAACCTATTTATCTTGCATAACTGAAACTATATAACCTTTGATCAACACTTCCCCATGTCTCCTTCCCCCAGTGCCTGGTAACTCTCTGCTTCTATGAGTTTCCACATATAAACGAGATTATACAGTATTTTTCTTTATGTGTTTGGCTTGTTTCATTTAGAATAATGTCCTCCAGTTCCATCCATGTTGTTGCCAATGACAGGATTTCCTTGTTTTTAAAGGCTAAATAATATTCCATGGTGTATATAGACCACATTTTCTTTAGCCATTCATCTGCTGATGGACACTTAGGCTGATTCCACGTCTTGGCCATTGTGAATAGTGCTGCAGTGAACTTGATGGTGCAGATATCTCTTTGAGTTACTGATTTCATTTCCTGGTCATATGATAGCTCTATTTTAAATTTTCTGAAAAATCTCCATCCTATTTTCCATAATGGCTGTACTAATTTCTGTTCCTACCAATAGTGTATCAGGGTCTCCTTTTCTCCACATCCTCACCAACACTTGCTATCTTTTTAATCACGCTGCTTTAAAATCACAGTGATAACTTGGTTAGTTTTTAGTTCTGTAATGCCTGCCCCCAACCCTCACCTTCTGGCATGTCACCCACATGCAGAAATGCATGTTGGGGAGGACATATTAGTGATTCAACAAGGGAATAAAAGAGCTTTTCCTGTGATAGAGATAGTCACCTTGTTCCCTACTTCCTCACCTTTAGGAAGTACACATGTTCTCTTCAAGGGATAAGACCTACCGTATTGATGATGGGAAGCACTTTTCCCACTGCCATCTTGAGCCCCACAATCAGGCTGCTCATTCATTCATTCATAAATCCAGCACATGGTGATTGAGGTCCTACTATGTGCTAGGCAGTGTTCTAAGCACTTGTAATAAAGCAGTGAACAAGACAAACAGAGTCCCTGCTTTTTATGGAGCTTAAAATAAACAAGTCCTTAGAAAGACAGCTTCAGATGGTGATGAATGCTGTGAACGAAACAGAATGACATGATAGAGAATGACCAGGGAGGGGACTGTCTGGGAGGACAGTGGCACTTCCTTCCTTTCTGAGGAAGTGGCATTTGAGCTGAGACCCGAGATCAAGGAGCCACCCATGGACAGATCTGTGCCAGAACATTCCATATTAAGAAAACATCAAGTGAAAGGGTGAAAAATGCTTCTTTTTCTTGCTGGGAAGTCAAGGCTTGTTTTGCTGAAGTTTGCAACTGGGTATCCAGTTGCCCAAGCCAGTTTTCTTCTCTCTAAACAATGTCACTAGTGGGTGCTCACTGGTTTAAAAACATACACTATCTCTTTCTCTGCTAATTTCCCTCTTTTGCAGGGTTTTCTCCAGCAAAGGGAATAATCCATATTGTAGAGCAAGTTTCAAGTCACTGTCTTTGCTCAGTCATCCCCAGTTCCAGCTAAGCCTCTGAAGCCTTTTCGAGATCTGTGTCTATAATGCTTCCTTAAGCCAAAATTAGCACACGATTATTCCTCCTAACTACTACTAATAGAGATATTGACCTTTAAGTCTTCGGACACAGACCTTCCTAGGGACTTATAATGGGACTGATATAAAATCCATCAGTGCAGGTGTGAACAGCCCAGCCTCCTGTTTTTCAGGGACATGCTTAATCCAGGAGAACAAGGAAGGGGACAGACCCCCTTTACAAATCAATGATATGGAGAAAGAGAAGCAGGCTTCAGAGAGGAAAATTACTTATTAGATGTTAAGAGCTGTAACACCCCTGAGCATGTTTTATACAAGTTCTCCCGGGTGCCTGAAAGAAATTGCCTGGTGGCATGGCCCTTTCCATACTTTGTCCCTTTAAGTGCCCTTCACCTCTGGAAGTATTGGAAATACCAGGGGTCACTTTTTATCACACACAAAAATTTAAAAGTAGTGAATGGAAGAGAATACTGCGTAACTCGTATCAAACAAAGTGGGTGTTGCAATTCCCCAGGTTTTATGGGCCAACTCAACTCCAAAGACTGCTTCTGCTCACAGGTAATGCCATAGTTCTCCCTGCCTCTTTGTTTAAACCCTGTTCCTGAAGTCCATCTAAGGGGCTGACTTTGATCCCCAAGTTCTATACCATGTACATCTCCATTGGAATATGTTGCTTGTTTCTTCTTCAGGGCTAATCTTCGCATGTATCATTCATTTACTCATTTAAGACATATTTATTCAGCATCTACTATGAGCCTGCACTGTGCTAACTTTGGGGGAAGGGACATTAAGTCTGTTCACCAAATGGACAAGCTAAGCATGGTTCTGGCCCACGTGGAGCCTGAAGGTCACTGAGGAACATAGAGGAATAGGGAAGAATGACATGGAGTGACAAGTTTTTGGCAGAGTAAAACAGAAGCTATAGAGAACACAGAGGAGAGAAATGAGGAATGCTACTCTCGTGAAGAGGTCCAGAAAGAGCTCTCGGCCTCTGCTGGTCTCATCTCGATGTTTCCATTAACTTTTCTTCTCTTTCCTGCTTCTGGAGAGTCAAAGGCCATAAACTGTGGCTGCCTGTCTAGTTGACTGTCAGCCACAGCCTTAGGTGTCATCTTCTTTTTGCCCTTTCTGGCCCAAAGGTCCCTGCTCTGAATCATGTTCACCACACCCAACTTTCCTCCTAGCCACCTCTGGCCACTCCCGCAACAAATGACCAAGGGTTTCCTGTTTACAGGAACACAGGGCTACTGTCTCAGTGGGACAAGGAGTTAGAGTCATTTTTCCCAGGCGTTATGATGCCTCAAGTACCTTGTGTGACACGTCTAGGTTAAGGGCTTAGGAGAAGAGTTTTGTGGTTGTTTGGAAAATTCTCTCTCCGAAGCTAACAAGCCTGTATGGGAATAAAATCAGCTCCTGAGGCTTCATTAGACCTGAGCTCTAACCAGAGGATAGAGGGTGGAACTAATGCTATTAAGTCAACTATTCAAATAAGGAGATCTGCATGGATTTCCCAGCCCCAGACCTGGTGCACCTGCTAGAATTTTAATAATTTAAGCTGTGACCTTGAGCATTTTTATTATACATTGACTGACTATATTAAGTAGGAAAAATTCATTAATAAATTTTACTGGGTACTTTAGGGAGGAGGTGAGATTTTCAAGATGAATAGTGTTTATTTCTGTACCAACTACCACAGCTCTTCTCATATTTTTTGTGATTCTTGTCCGGCCCATACCACAGGAAATGAACTAATGAGATCACACGTTTGCTGTGTTCTGGTGACCCTCTCTTTTACAGATTCATTGCACTGCCTGGTCACTCATTGGCCTGAGACTGAGAATTCATTGGGTTTTTGGGTTTTATTTCTGCTTCCCAACAATGACTTTTGAGGCCAATTTCCCTTCCATTTGTGACTCGGGTCTCTCACTGATAGGTGAGCACCGTAGAGCTCACTCTGAACAGAAATCCCAAAGTCCTCAGTCACCTTGGAGGAGATCCATGGTGGAGCAGAGCTCTGGGTCCAGCGCCTCTCCCATCGCTGTGGTGAGTGTCCTCAAAGAGTTTCTGGCCTCAATATCCTCTCACAGGTCTTCTCCAGAGCACAGAATTCTTTATTTCATACATAACTATTATCATTTTCTTATTACCCAAATGATACATGTTCCTTATAGAACAGTAGAAAATAAATAAAAGTCAAAAGTATAAAATTAATCTATAACTCTAGCTTTCTTAGGTTGTAAACATGCTTGTTGATATGTATTCTTCTGGATTCTTCAGTATGCATGTCACCTTTGGGTGTGTGTGTGCATGTGTGTGTGTGTGTGTGTGTGTGTGTGTGTGTGTTTACATTGGTCTACTATATGTTTGATGGTCTGTTTTTTTCTCTGTTAATTCCTTTACATGGACTCTTTTTTTTTTACATTATAACATGTTCTTCTATGTCATTTTAATGGATGTGTCATAATCCATTATATTAAATGGATATGTATTATATTATATTAAATCCAATATATTATATTAAATTAAACTTCTCTAGGTGGGATATTCAGAGGTTCTAATTTTTCACAATTCTGTAATAAACATTTCTCACAGTAAATATCTCTGTAAGGAATCTCTAAATGTTTATCACCAGAAACATCCCTCTGGGTCAAGGCCAACTTGGGTAACCTATGACAAGAGACAGATTTATAGAATCATAGATTTTCTGCAAGAGGAAATTTAGTGATCTCCATCGGCTGAAATATGAGTTAATAATAATAATAGTGGTAATAATAATAATACCTAGTTCCACTTTTCCTTCCTCTCTTGTCTACCCACGTCATCCTATAAACACGTGCAGCTCCAGGGATGCGTACTCACTGTGTTTACAGAGCATGATTACATCAAGGTATGAATAAGTTAATACACTATTTTATTTCAGCCCCAGAATAACCTATGGAATGGAAATGATAGTTTTATTATCATGTTCTTTTTTCAGATGAGAAGGCTGAGCCTCTGAGAGGGAAGAGACTCCCCTAATTTATACTGCTGATATCTGGTGGAGACTTGGTCTCTGGATTCAAGTATGTGGATGTATCTGCATGGGGGAGAGTAGAAGTCTTTTCTAAGCGTTCTGCTGACGTTTAGTGTTTTATGTTAAGTACAGGTCATTTGTCTTGCATCGGGTCTCCCTCCCTTGTTCTAATTCCCTTGTGTCTAGATAAAACAAATTTATTCTTTTGTTCACCAGCTAGTCCTTTCTGAATGTCTTTGAGGACATTCAGAGGATACGTAAGTTTTGAACTGGGGGAGGAGGGAAAATGAACAGAGGCCATAGGATCCAGAGCAGGGAGAAGTGGTCCCAGTGGGGTTGCCTAGCGGGGCTGGGTGCGAGGTGAGGTCGTTCCCAGAGGGAGGAAAGAAAGAGCAGTGAGGGTAAAGGGTCTCCCAAATACACCTGGGTCCTGCCACTTGCCTCTGGTTGGCACCACACCTGTTTCTGAGACTCTGGGCTGGACACAGACAGCTGTGATGAATGTACTTTCATTTCGTTGCGTCATGTTCTCATCATGACAGCATCGAGAAAACGAACACGTAAGGATGCATCACTATGGAAAGAAGCCAATTTAGATGTATTTGTTTTTTCCCTTCATTTTAAATGTTTTGTTTGATTTCCCTTCATTTGAAGTTGCTCCTCTGATGTTGCAGAGATAACATTTGCCTCAAGATCCTAGCCAGAAAGTGCTCCCAGAAGCAGCATTCTACAGGACACTGAGCCACGTGCCTGCGAACACACTGTTTGCAGAAGGGCAAAGAACAGCCCAGGCTGGGGGAACTGCCCAACCTTCAGCCTTGGGAGGGAAGAGTAGGGAGGGAGCCCTCTTGTGGAACGCAGCTCGCTGTCTAGTCTGCCTAGTAACAGGCTATCTTTTGTAGCTCTTTATACCAAGGGATATATATATTTTTTCCCCATGGATTTGTATTTGAAGGTATTCTTAGAAGATTCTGAGTACAAATCCAGACTGCTTTTAAAATCCACCAAGAACCGATAATCTCAAGTCAGTGTGCAATTCAAAAGGTTGGTTTTTTTTTTTAAGAGAACCAGATTATCTGTGAATTGTCTCTCCCAAACTGGCATGTTGGGTAATTATTTTCATATTTTGGTGCAAAGCCTTTCAAAATATGCTTTTACAATTAGATTTAAAAAAAAAACCCTACTTCTCCCACCTTGGTAGGATTTAAGCAAAGCTCAGGCAGTTTGGAGCTATTTTTAGTCCTGATTAATTATTTGGCCAAGATAATTCCAAGTTCAGCAGCTTATTTGGAGAAGACATGACAGCTGGGCTCTCAAGTCAGCCTCAGGTCAAAGCCGACATCTTTATAACAAAACAGTGCTCTCCCCACCTTTTGGGCAGAGTGCAGGGGGTGGCATTTTCTGAGACACTCGTGTCAGCTTTGCCAGCCGGAGCCAGTGAGTGGGAGAGAAACTGCTGATTCAGGGGCCTGCAGACATGGCAGATCTCGCTGCAGTGAAAATAGGTCACTAATGACACGTGGCCATAAGCCAAAACACCACTGCCAGGAGCTCTGAATGGTCTGCTGGTGGCAAGATCCATTTTACTAGAACTCCGGAAAGAAAGCAATCTGCTCTAATTTGTTTAAAACAACCATGGGTTTGCAGAACTCACATGCCAAGATTGTAATCTTGCTCCCCCTGCCTTTATTTTCCTAAGCATTCAAGTTTATTGTTCCAGTTTATCCCTTTTCCATTCCCATGCACTAAAATAACTCTGGAGCTCCTGCTTCTTTTTTGAACAGCCAAGCTGATAGGATTCTTTTTTTTCCCCCAAGTGGCAGGGAGCAGAATCGAGCCAATGATGCTATTATGTTCTCCGATTCCTTCTGTGCTGTTGCTGAAATGGTCCAGCCAGTCTAGTCCGTACCACACCGATCTTCAGGGAGCCATTTCTGTGATTCCAGGGAGAGGTGCCTGATGTTGCCATTATGTGATAAAACGATATTTTGCTTCATTTTGGGGAGTGTCGCTCTGCATTGGTGTTTCCTGTTAATCTCAGTAGTTCCCTAAAAGGGGAAGGGGAGTTGTAGAGAGGAAGGCTGGGAATGGCTAACTGCCCTCCCTGTAGGCCTGGAGATTCACAGTAGACCTTAGAGATTTTCAAACCAAAACAAGCATCGGCGTTCCTTGGAGGGCCTCTTAAAACCCACATTGCTGGGCTCCACCTTCTTAGTTCTGATTCAGTAGGTTTGTAAGAAGAGCCCAAGGATATGCATCCTGACAAGTTCCCAGGTGATGCCGCCACTGCCGGGCCAGGGACCTACCCACGCCAGAAGCTTGGTTGCTTGGCTAAGACAGGTCAACAGTGGCCTCAGCACTGCCCCACGTAAGCCATGTCCATGTCCTAGAGCTTCCTCCACTGGTCTGTAAGCAGTTGTGGGAAATTCATCTTCGAATTTCCAGACTCCAACACAGTGCCTCACACACACAGTGTTAAATGGTTAACACTGAATTAATCAATGGCTGAAGCCTATCAGCTGATCTTAGAACCCAAGTGGGTAATAGGAGATGTTTTTCTGAAGGTCTGCGGTCACCTAAATGAGATATTGGTTGCATTGAATATAAATGATGAAATCACTGAAATTAATATTTAAAAACACAATGGAGTAAGGAGAGATAAGGCAATATGCTCTCCTCAGAGACGCCCAGACTGAATAAGAAGAGCCAGGTTTTAGGAAGAGGTGGGCAGAGGAAAGGTGAGCCTGTCAAGGCAAACAAGGCATTTTACACATCATTCCTAACACAAGACAGAAACCTACTTCAAGTAGAGTATTAAGAAGGTGACCTGGCACCTTCCCTCTGGAGGGTCCCACATGCTGAACCTCACAGGGCAAGGTAAGAAATGGTTCTTGCCTCAGGGGAGAGTTTTCAGCATGAAAACTTTGTGATTTAGGGACTGTCCCGCATGTCGGTAATAAGTGTGTAGCCCCTGGACATCAGCTTCTGGGACTCCTGCAATCTGTCCGTCCCCTTCCTTTATTTAGAGGGGAAGAATGGAGTTTGAGTCTGGTTCGGCTGGCACCTCTCCCATCCCTCGTGACCTGTCCCAGCCGTCCCAGCCCTCCCCTGCCCCCTTCCCTACCTCCTATTTTGTGCTCTGTCAACGCCATCTTGCTGGGAGTTTTCTGGCATGCCTCTTCTGGTTTCTGTGCCTTTTTCTCATGTTATCCTTCTGTTTGGAATGTCTCCCTTTACTGTCCAACTAGCCAGAGCCTGAATACTTTAGACTTACCATTTATGACTTCCCTTAGCAGCTAGCTCTCATAGGAAGTCTCTTCTCTGGATTCTCATAGTACGCTATGAATACCTCTATCACTCTTTCGTTTGTTCATTCAACAGTTATCTATGGAGCTCCTATGACATGCTAGGCACAGTGCTAGTCATTGGGGATACAAAGATGGACGTGATGTGGCTCTTGTTCTTAAGTAGCTCATCCCTTAGTGAAAAGATACAGAAAAGCAAACAAGTAACTGCAATACAAAGTGAAAAGTCCTAAGATAGGACTTTCGGGGGCTAAGACTATGTTTTATTTACTAGTGTAGCCCCGACTCACAGCAAAGTACCTGGCACACAGTAGATGCAAGCATCGGATGCCATGGAAGTACCTAGAAAGACCACATAACCCTGGCTTGAAGTGTCAAAGAGGGTTTTCTAGATGAAGTAACATCTTATTCAAGATCTAAAGGGTTGAGTAGGATTTAGCCAAAGAGATGAGAGAAGAGCATACCAGTGAGAGGGAAAGCATTTGCAAAGGTCACTATTCATTTATGCATTTGACTATAGACCACAGATTTTGGGGGCTGAGACTATGTTTTATTCACTAGTGTAGCCCCGACTCATAGCATAGTACCTGGCACACAGTAGATGTCCGAGGGAATGTTTCTTGAATGAGTGAATGAATGCATCCGCCTTTGCTGAGATGGCTGGCAAGGGTACTAACTAGTAGTCTCGGAAGGTGATAATTCTTAGGAAGTGAACATTTGTTGGCTCAATGGCTCTCTATTAGTCCTTGTACACTCCTTCTTGTGTGCTTATCAGTTGGTTAGCAGACATTAAAATTGCATGGGCTCTATGTGCAGGTTCATTTCATGTCCTGAGAACAATTGTTGGTGTGGTTTCCACATAGCAAAATACTCCAACCCAATGCTTTGAAAACAAATGTGCAATTTCTGAAAAGAGGAATAATGCAAACGAGGTTAGAATTGGTTGAGCATTTTAACACTGCTTGAAATCTAAATAAATTGAACTGCGTTTTTAGAAATAGGCTTCTTTTTTTAAATGATTGGACAAATACCGATTTTGTTGTTGTTGCCATTGTCAGTTGCCTCTCAAAGCGTGTTCTGCCATTAACGACACAGGGAAGCAGGTCCACAGGCCCACGCACTTACCCAGTTATTGTCAGTGAGCTCTGAATTTCTGAATCACCTTGGGAAAGTGGAAAACGATTAACTCAAAGCAAAAAGGTGATTTACATTTTCTGAATGAAAGCTAGTGATTGAAGTGCTAACCCCTCAGAGATTTGCAGAGGAGTTCATGAAAGGCGTCCAGAGCATCCTTGTGTTCTCAGGAATTGCTTTAGTAAGAGGAGCCCTGCCTCAAAGCGCGAGGGAGGCAGAGCAGGCCAGAAGCAGTGAGTGGGAGAATGTGAGTGACTTGGTTGGAGAATCCCTATGCTACTCCTCTGTGCCACAATCGTGTGGGCAGACACCTGGCTGCAAAGAGCTGCTCAACAAAGGATCGTGCCTAACCGTGGTGCACAGTCGTGCTGCAAAACTGTGAGTGCACATTAGAATTATCCGCAGAGTTTAAAAAAATACAAACCCTAGGGCTTCACCCCAAGAGTTTCTGATTTCATTGATGTTCCCAGGTGAATCTGTGTAACAGCCAGGCTTGAGACTAACTGATCACAGTAGATTAGAGGGGCCTCACACCGGTCAAGGGTGGCGCCTTGATTGCAAGCTGTCACCTACCATGATCTCTCTTCCAGGACAAGGGCAGAGGGAAGGGGGAGCAAGAAAAGAGGAGTAACTAAGTGTTTAGCTTTAGAATCCCAGGCTGCAGAGGCTTTAGGAATACAGTTACATGCACATCGATTGATGATGAGAAGGAAAATACAGAATCTGAAGAGCTAGCTAAATATTTTGAATTATGGGACAATGGCTTACTGGTAACTTCCAGAAGGTCTTGAGACATGTTTAGCAAGAAACTCACAGATCAGGTGAGAGGACCTGTAAAGATAAATTTGATGGGAGAGGAAGGTAAGTACGGGGGAGGCGGAGAGGGGAGACGTGGAATAGATACCAAGGAACACACTGCTGGAACATTCACCTGCGATGTGGCGGAAGCCATTCAGTGACTCCCAGGAGAGGCAAGGAAGAGGCCCAGGGGCAATGCTCATAGCTATGGATGGTAACATATGTTTTAAGACTTCAGTTTAGAGAACCAAATATAATTTTTAAATTTATTATTTTAAGTACCACCAACACTGTTAGGGTGGGATTGTAAATGGAACACCCCTCCAGAGTTCTGCCCTCTAGTTACAGATTTCCAGAGGATGTAAAGCGAATCTGACATTCACACACTTGCATTCCATTCCAAGCCTTATAAGGTTGTCAAAACCATACCGCAGTACTTTGGGGGAAAAGTGTCTTTGTAGAGAGTGTTCCAGTACTCATTTTAATAATACACTACTAAGCAGTTCTAATTTATGCCAATCTCAGTGCAAAATTAAAATTCACTTGGAAAACACTCTGGTCTAGTCCAGCCTCAGAGGTCCTGGGTTTCTTTCCTTGACCACCTCCTATTCTGAGCTTCCCTTTGTCCCTCCTGGCTGGAAGAGTTACATTTACCAGAGCCACAGGCGAGTGAGCAGCACTGGCTTCATCTTGGAAAGCCCCAGGCCTTTTGGCATTAAGGATACCATCTTCCTCTGGACCCTGGAGGGGTCACACATGACTCTGACTCCTTCAAGAGATGCAGCATCCTTATAACCAAAACTACTACCTGTTACTTCCCTATCATATCTTGCTTGGCATTTGTGGGCCCAGAGGAGAAGGTTTTGTTGATCACCCCTGAACCTCATATATACGCCTCCTAGAATTTGTGTCTCACGGCCTAGGAGCACTAGAGCCAGTAGCACTAATCAGTAAACAGGATATTGGATCCCACATAATTCAAGCTTCTGCCAGCAGAATTTAGCCAGGTTTCTGACATCTTCTCGAGACAGCACAGCTCTGAACCCTCAGTACAGGATTCAGTGTGTGTAAACTGAAGGACTGGGGCATAATCCAGTGATACTAGTGCAAGATCCTGCCTGAAAGAAGTCACAGAAGTCATGAAGGCCCTGAGAACCTGCTCCCAGGCCTTCCCTTTCCAGTTTTCAAAGGCTTCAAAGGGGCCTTGGCTTCTCTTTTGTCCATGAAATGCCTTTTCCTGTCTCTTTTCTTATTAACTCTGGCCTGATATGCTTGGATCAGGTCAGAGAAGGGGTTTGCCTTAATGGCATGGCTATCCTCGAATCTCCTTCAGTGTCCCCTAAGCTTATAGGTCCTGGATTCTCCAAGATTTGTGGGAAACAGCTAATGGGTGCTAGAAGAGATCTATTCAGGATCTGCCTTTACCCCATTACGACGCTGTAAATCTAGCAGAACCTGTACAATATTTGAAAATGAGTTAGCCTCTGCTGAGGATCAAAGTTCCTATACCTCCGAGGTCTGGTAAAATGTAGTTTGATTCGCCAAAGAAATTAGTCCTCTAGGTATTTCATGCTGATGATCATCTTTTCCACCAACTGCTAGATAGTAGCTGGAGTCCCCCAGATCCCTTGAAGCCATTGTCTAAAACTGAGAGCATCCACTGGGCCCTGAAACCGTCTCTTTCTTGTCCCTGTTTGCATCTGAATCTGATACTTATCACTCCTTAAAAATCAGCTCTGAAAACCATTGTCTCTGGTAAGCAGTGTTGGGTATTCTGAACCTGTGATTTGGGTTTGGGTTTCCTTTGGTATCTATTTAGAAAACAATTGTCCAAATGAATCTATATTTTTACTCTCCACAATGCACGTGTGATGGGGCTCAGAGATGGTGAGGTCTCCTGGGTTTGGTGTGCTCTATTCTCCTCTCTCTCCTGCCGCCCACCCCCAGCTTTTCCCTGACTCTCTCATGCAGGAGGGACTGGGAGGCTCCAGCACTCAGGTCACAGAATCTGAAGCTGGGATGAGGGCACAGGTGCTGGCTGTGGAGTGTCATTTAAGACTCCCTACCCAGTGCCACTGAGCTCCGAGTTTCTCCTTTCCTGGACACTTCTTCTGTCTTGGCCTTTCCAGGTCCTGGGGGTTGACAGCTAAAGTTTTTCTCTAGCACGAGGCTATTTCTGAAAGGCTGGACACAGTGCAAATTCTTGGCCAATTCATTGTTTCCTAACCTTTTCCAAGTGGCTCCTACCCCAGGAATGCCCAAAGAGGGATTGTCTTTCAGCCACCAATTTGTACCTATTCCTTTCTGTTCCACAGCAGTAGAATGTTATGGGATGGTCTTCTTTCCCTCTCTTTAGGAATCACCTCTCCCCGCACCCCCAGCCTCCCCAAGGTCAGCAGGCATAACCCTGAAGGCTTAACTGGCACCGTGGGCAGGGTGCATCCCGAGCCTGTGAGTGGTGCTGGGTGAACCCGCCTCTACGCCGGTCATCAGCACACTCCTGGGGCCTTGCACATCCTGAATTTCCCTTTCTTCTTTTCCTGTTTAGTTTTATTGATTGAAAGAAGTAAGGGGGCCATTCCTGGTATGCCAGCCAGAGTTCCTGCTGCAGCTTCCTCTTCAGAGATTACTTAAGATCTGCCTTCTACATTTTTTTCCTTTCTACTGTCTTTTTTTGTTAACTGCATTCTAAAACTAAGTTTCCAGACTCAACTTATAAGCAGAGGTCATTGTCCTTCTCTCAATGTCTGGTTAGAGAAATTGGACCCGCACCGGGCTGCGGCTGTTGGCGCTCGGGAAGGCTGGCTGGAGTCTGCAGTGTTCTTGCCTGACTGGAGGCAGTGTTTGTCTTGAGGCCATCAAAGACCCCAGACACCTCAGAAAGCCTGAGGCTTTCTACCAGCCTTCTTCCCCCATGCACACCTGGCCTCTGGCCATCCTTCGTTCTGGCGGCATCTCAGAGGTGCGTTCTAGCCGTGATCAGAAGGTGCCCTCCCGCCCCTCCCCGGCTCCTTCCCTCCCCACCTCCACCGCCAAGGCTGGAGCAGTTCTTCCTGGAATAGTTTCAGCTCTTGCTAATAAGTAACTTTAGCAAATGAGTGGCCTGCAGCTCCTATCGCTGGGTGGACCTAGTTTTCAAAAATTTTTACATATAGAAAAGTTGATATATACATGTACGGCTTGATGAATTTTCAATAGCTGAATCTTCCTGTGTAACCAGCACCCAGGTCAAGAATCAGAATATTAGCAGCATCACACAGCTCCTTTAATGTTCCTTTCTAGTTACCCTAGACGTCTAGCGGCATGGATTAGTTTTCCTTGTTGATAGATCTTATATTGATGGAAGCAAGTAGTTTACACTCTTTTGTGTCTGAGTTTGGCACATTGTGTTTGTGCAATTCATCCGTATCATTGCAGGGAGTTGCAGAGCTTACATTTCATATACTGTGTAGTATATGTGTGAACATACCACAGTGTATCCATTTTACTATTTTGCTCCATTTGTTTGCACAAATTTTGGCCATTACAAACACTGCTGCTGTGACCGTCGTGTCACCTATCTTTCAGGTGGACATAGATAGGTGTTTCTGTTGGGTAAGCAGAGAAGAGAAAGTGCTGGGTCAAAGGGTTTGCATGTGTTCAGCTTTGGTAGATACAACCAGTTTTTCAAAGTGTAGGAGAGTTTCAGTTCCTCTTCATCCTTGCCCACACTTGGTATTGTCTGCATTTTCATTGTAGCCATCCTGGTGGGTGTGTGGTGGTATCTCGCTGTGGTTTTAACTTGCATTTCACTTTGAGTGGCTCTGTGGCATTCGACAATGAAGCTAGTTATCGCAGACATATGTCTGTTCTCACTTTCAAGAGATGCAGCCTTCCCTCTGCCCCACGGCCTCCACTTTAGTAATATCTTATTCGTAGAGGCTAGTGTGAAAATCCAGAGCCCTTCCACAAAGTATTGTGCAGGTGACATTGTCTGCCTGGTACAGACACGAGTATATGTGAGTGTGCCCCGCGATGGGACAGAGTCCTGACTAGGGCTGGTTCCCACCTTGATCCCTGAGCTGGCGGGATAGGTTCTGGCCACCCGTGACCCTGAAGTGGAATGACTGGGTAAATAATTCTCTTGTTTTTATTAATCTTTCTTAAATATATGCATAGCTCACATTTATTTCAAAGTTCAACCTTAGAACAGTTTTAGTGTTTATTTAGAAGTTTGATGATGTTTCTGGGACCAGAAATATGCTGTAGGAACTTAACTCTTGTTTATATCAACTAACCTGCAATAAAATTGGTTTCATTATATATCATTTCACTTAAAGCTGAAGTTTCCAAGAACCTATCCATGACATTAAGTCAGGACTTACTATAACTGGACAAGTGGGCAAGGAGATATGTACAAGGGAGTTCACTGAAACATTATATTGGTAAAAATATCCATTAATATAAGCAAGTCAATGCACATTTATACATTGTACTGCGTACCTCTTTAAAAAGTAATATTGGGTTGGGTGTGGTGGCTCATGCCTATAATCCCAGCTCTTTGGGGGCCATGGCAGGAGGATCACTTGAGATCAGGAGTTGAAGACCAGCTTGGGCAATATAGCAAGACCTCATCTCTATGAAAAATAAAAAATAAAAAAATTAGCTGGGCACAGTGGCAGACATATGTAGTCCTAGCTATGTGGGAGGCTGAGACAGGAGGATCACTTGAGCCCAGGAGTTTGAGGTTGCAGTGAGCTATGTGATCTTGCCACTGCTCCAGCCTGAGTGACAGGGGCAAGACCCTAAAAAAAAAAAAGAGAGAGAGAGATTGATCTACTGTATTCCCATTGGAAAGATATCTAATATGTATGTTTAAAGATCATATTACTGAATAATTTTTATCTGCTTTAGTAAAATATAAAATAAAATTAAATTAACAAGACTGAGAGTATATATACTCAAATGTTAATGATGGTTACTTTTCTCCCGTGGTGGGATTTGGTTGATTTTTACTTTTTTCTTTATATCTTTCTGCATTGCCTAATTTTTGCAAACATTGATTACTTGTTACTTTGAAACTCAAAATGGCTATGACCATTTTGAGGCATGAAATTTTTATTATTCAGAGACACAGATTAGGAAAATGAGAGGATTTCATTCTTTAACAAAGATGAAGTTTCTTATTATGCTAGTATACTTAGCCTCAGCCTCATAAGCTAAACTCAAAGTGAGGGTGAGTAGGATTCATGAGGAAGAAGAAAAAGAAGCTTAAAAAAATCTGGAGTCTACAGAAATCATAGAAATTTCTACAAGGGATATAAAGAAAAGTGGGAATTAACCTTCGTGTGGTTTAACTGCTGCGTTGAATCATTGGCTCGTCAGAGGAGAAACCTGGACGGTTAACGGTTCCTCTTGTGTCAGACAGTGAAACAAGTGCGTGTCAAATAGTGTTTGGCAAATGGACCTGCAGAGCCATCCTCCAGCAGTTTCTGAAGGGAGTCTCAACTCCTTGTTCCTGAATTTGTGGAGCAGGATCTGGGCCAACTCCTTCCCGTTTTTGACTAACCCCGAATGAACTCCTTATGCAAAGTCTGGAGCAGTTCCAGCACACCCAGTGCTCAAGGTTGACAGCCAGCTGTTGGCAGCTAACACTGACTAATTTTCTCTTAAATGATGCAGAAATATGTTGCTGAAAAATATGCAGAAAAAATATGCAGAAAAAATGAATCGAAGGACCTGATTTGAAAAATACCCTAAACCTCCTTAAATCAGCCTTAAGTCAGTTTCTTTGTCCATTCATTCTGTTGCACTCACTGCAGTGAAGTGGGAAGGGGTCACCCAGAGAAATGCCCTCTTTATTTATGAATTGTAAAAGGAATTCCCCAGCAAATTCCCCTGCAAAAAGAACTTGGATGCTAATGAGGAACCTATCTCCCTTGCCATTCTCTTGCCACTGGCAAAGCTCTCCAAAAGCTTCCTGCACCCTGGGGTTCCTGAGGGGCCAATTGCTGTGTGGTGTGAGTCCGCAGGATCGCCAAGCCCTGACAGTGAGGTGGAGACCCGGGGCTGCCCGTCTTTGGGTCTGTTCCTTAAGGAGTCATTTTTGATTCTTAAACTTTCATTTAATGACCAATGAGACTCTTCCCTGTACAAATCTGTATTCACTTAGCATGTTGGCCAACTTAGGAGCTGGGTCTTAAACCACCTAGTTAGGCAGATTGTGATTTCACTTAGGGAAGGATCTCAGCTTCTCAAAACTTTTAAATTCCAATTGAAAATGAAGCTTTCTATATTTATTTAAAACAGAATCTATCCTAAAAATAGACATATTTTAGGAACTGGAATATTTGAGGACATGTATTATCTTTGTTCTCTATCATCCAGTCTTCTTGAGAGGTAGTGTTGCCTAGTGGTTAAGGTCAGATGCACTGGAGTGTTTCTTCAGCCATAAAATAATACCTACCGCCCTGGGTTGTTGGGAAAGATTAAATGAAATAATGCTTTGGAAGGACACAGTGCTGGCCTGGCACAGACCAATTAATGGAGGGCAGCAATACACGCTGTCCTCACCCCTGACCCCAATCAATGTAGCAGGCATCTTCACAGAATCCTTAACTATCTAGAAAGCTTGGCGTCATGAACAGGTTTTTTGTTGTTTCAAAATACACTGTCTTTCTCAGAAACGCCACTATTTGTGGGGTTAGAAGGTCCATTCTCCAAGCCCCAACCTGCCAGCTCCACTTAACTACTGCTGTGGGCCTTCCCCTCTGCTAACACCGCCCTCTGGGTCCAGGACTCAGCCTGTTCTCCCAGGGCTGGGAGGGGGGCTTTGTAACTGTCATGGACTATGGACAGAAAGGCCACCCTCAAAGGGCAGTTCAGCAAATCCTCGAGTCAGAGGAGGATCACCTGCGATGACGTGAGGGACAGTGTCACGGGAGGGCCCTGTCCAGCCACACGGAGAAAAACAAGGGAGGGGACAGAGTTGTGTGCACATGACAGGAGCCAGCCGGACCTGCGGCAGGCCTCCTGGTCCTGACCGCCCCAACAGATCTTTGACACGAACCCTCTGATCTGCCTTTCCTTTTGAGCCTGGGCAGACGCAAACTTTCAGAAAAATAACCTTTCCTTTCTCTCAGCCTTCCAGTCATAACAACTCTAATTCTTCTTCAGACAAAGTGGGTATTTCTGCCCACTAGGGCAAAGGTCAGGAAGTGCTGAAAAGACAGAAAACACAGTGATTGATATTTCCAGATCTTATCTTCTACCCTTGCAACAGAAGGTTCTGACTTCTGTGCAGCTGTTGGGGATGCAAAGGAAAAGAGATAATTGGGAGTGTGGTGGCTCCTTGGGAATTTCTCTGGGTGCAGGATATTAAATTAGGAAGCCAAAGAGTTTCTGCGGAGGAGGCGCCGGGAGAGGGGAGCAGGGGTGAGGGCGGCCGGCGAGTGGTCGCTGTAGCACCCTTACTCTCCATGTGCTCAGTGTCCCCAGAATAAGTTCACGCTCAGCAGTTTTGCCTTTTTCTCTTCCCTGAAGCCCTCCCCAAGTCCTGAAAGAACCAGAAAACCACCGTGGCTGAGACAGGATCTGTTTGAAGCAAGACTGAGTTTGTCAGCTGACTCCATCGCCACCTCCTAGACGGTGGGATGCACGAGCTCAGCACTGGTTAAAAACTGCTAGACATTAAGACTGGGCCGGGCTCCAGTTTTTTTTTTTTTCTCTGATTCATGGATTAAAGTGGAATTTTCCAGCAAGGCTTGATCGGGGAGGAATTCTTCTCTTGGGTCTACAAGTTCTTTTTATGTAGCAGGGGAAGCCACCCTGTGGCCATATGTGGGCAGTCTCTGCTCATTCCCTCAACCGTCGTATCTGCAATAAGCAGAGGAGTAACCATCCTCTTCCAAAAGGACCCCAATTACGGCGTCGTTTTCACTTATTCACCCCAAAGAGTCACAGATTTATTGCCAAAGCATGTAGGGATTTGGATTCTCTGTGTTTATTAAGCAATGTATTACTATAAATGGAATTTTGCAGTATAAGCTCCCTGAGCAAGTCACTTAACCTCTTTATCAGTCAGTTTTCACATCTAAGAAATAAAGCGGTTGTACCATTTTCTATATCCTTTCTAGCATTAACAGTATTATTTTTAGAAATAAAAATTAATAACTTTAAAAATAATAATTAAAAATTTTTTAATAGAGACAATTTTTCCATTTTATAAAAGGAAGGTCTAGCTGACAAAATTTTAGCTGTTGGAGTATTTATTTCTTGTTTGTTTTGTAGATGATGATGAGTGCGTATGTGTAAAGTTTAGACCTACTTGAATTGCTTTTGGAGTGCATGGAAATGTTGCAAATTTAAAGGTAGATTTGAGAGTATTTAATCCCTAAAATGCTGGTACTGGGATGAAATACCAAGTGAGACTTGAAGGTTGAACTCCAGTAATGATGGCTGGTGTGAACGTGGGACAGTGACTCTTCATTACTTAGGGACAGAGTCCTGGGCCTTGAAATAGAACCTCGGTGGCAGCAACACAATACATGAGATTGATGAGGACCTTCGAGTGACCAAGACTTTCCAGACTGTGGGGAGTGAGTGGGCACCAGCCCGGGTGGCAGGCATCACATTCGTTTCCCAACCGCTCCTTAAGGGTTATTTTTGTAGACAGGCAATCGCTGTGGTTGGAGAAGGAATGGGAGGGATGGGGGAGGGATGACTTGCCGTCCTTTGAAGTGAATACTTAACAAAATACACAGTTCTTGAAAAGGAGGTCATTATTTATTTTGCTTGGCTTTTTCTTCCTATTCAGCAAAACTTGCCAAGAGAATCTACTCCCAAGTTTCTTCAAGTCACTCAGAGTCAAAGGACAGACAAGAGATAAAACCGCAGATCTCATTTTGCAGAGGTTTATTGGCCTCTGTTCGCTGTCCTACCAGTGAGCTTTGCTGGGTCTGATTGAACATATCAGTAAGAGGACAGCCTGTATTGGGAAAGCGCGGTCCCACGCTTCACAAGCTGTGACATCAGTAGTCCCTGGGAGCAATAACATCTATGTGCATCAGACTGGTGGCATCCACAGGGCCCTATTGTTCCCGTTAACATCTCTGAGACTTTTGGGTGCCAGGGAGTCTGCAGTCAGTTTCCTTCCTTCTGCATGTGCATGCGTTTCTTGCCTTGTCCTAGAGTGCCCTGAAGAAGAACAGCAACTCAATGCCCAGCCTCACCCTAGACTTACCCTCATTTCAGACAAAAAAAATAATTTTTATATCCTATCTTGGACTTTTAGCTATAATTTAGCTTCATTGCAAAACGTCAGCCTAGCTCACAGCAACCTCAAATTCCCAGGCTCGAGCAATCCTTCTGCCTCAGTCTCTGGAGCAGCTGGGACTATAGGCATGCACCACCATGCCCAGCTAATTTTTTCTATTTTTAGTAAAGATAGGGTCTTGCTGTTGCTCAGGCTGGTCTCAAACTCCTGAGCTCAAGCAATCCTCCCGCCTCAGCCACCCAGAGTGCTAGCATTACAGGCATGAGCCACTGCGCCTGGCCATCTTCTGGAAATTAAATACCATACCATGGCAATTCTTTTAAAGCTTTTGATGGGAGAACCTGGTAGGATGTTGAAGACATCCCAATCGTCATCATCAAAAACAATAAATAATTCTTGATTATACAATGTGAATTATATTTTGCTTCCAGGGAGTTTATGGTCAAATATTTAACTATTAACACACATAAACATAGCCTAAGCTAAATAAATCAATAATCTGATGCCACACAGAAGGATTAAATGCTCTCACTGACACCTTTAATCGGTTTAGGAATGATGGGATGAAATCCTACCGGTATACACAGTCCATACATGTGAATGTCAACTGCAGAGTTTCTTAGATGAAGATTACCAAATGAAAGTAGTAAAAGTTTACTCCCTAAAAAGAACAATAATGTTCATTACCAATTTGGAGAAATGGCATACTCCCCTATTACTAAAATGCAAGTTGCAGGATATGGATTCTGGTTTAATAGTTGTATCTTTCGTGGATAGCACTCTTCCTTTAAAGTCAGGTTGAGGCTCATTACAACCAGGTTACAATGAGCCGTTATTTTTATTTAACTCCTTCCCATAGGAACGTGTCCAAACAGCTATCTGTATAACTTAAGGCACATTTTTCTTCCAACAAGTGCATAGCCACCTCCTCTGAGAGGGCAAGAGCTACACAAGCCCATCTTTTGGAGATCTGATGAGCATTATGCATTTATTTGTTTGTGACTTGAATCAGATGTATGATTTCAGCACAACTAAGTATACTGCAAATGAATTTAAACACACCACTTGTTAGAATAGCATTTGCTCAGATTATCAAATGTATGTTTGCTGCTCTCTGGTGCCCAGGATTATTGACTGGCTCTTAGGGTCACCGGTAGGTATTTATTCCAGAGCTTCTATTCAGTTGAACACACTAAAAACAGTTCTGCATTCTTTTTCCTGCAGACTTTCCATGGCTTGGCCTGGAAATCACGTAAAAGAGAAACTGTAACTCAGAAACTCAGAGACCCAAAGAGTACCGTTTTTCTTTCTTTCTTTCTTTCTTTCTTTCTTTCTTTCTTTCTTTCTTTCTTTCTTTCTTTCTTTCTTTCTTTCTTTCTTTCTTTCTTTTTTTTTATTTCAGGAAGGAGAAAGGAAATTTCTGAATGTAAGTGCCAGAGTCCAAAAGTCAGAGTGGATTTTCTGAGGCCTATTTATAGTTGTTTAACCCAGTCACAGGGACTTGAGGCATGTACTTGTCAAAAGTGGCTGAAAAATGAAAGAAAAGCAAAATATTATTTTTCCAACATGGCAGGCTAGAAGGCAAATCTACTTAATGTCGATATATTTTTTCTTCCTTTTCTCCTTGGATCAGTCACTCATCTCTCAGCTCTGTCTCTGACAGTGGCTTATCAATCTGTATCTTATGCCACAGGCCAGGAGCTACCTTCTGTGATACCTGCCGAATGGCTATAGATGTGTTAGTTGTACTCTTAACTTTTATTTTATAATCTGTTTTACATTCATGAAGTTCCCTGAATTTTTTTGTCTTTTTGCTGTGGTAGCGGTGATGGTTTGTCAGATGGTTGCTGTCATTTTTTGTCGTAGAACACCCAGAGGCTGAAGGAGGCTGCCCAAGTAGCTGGACCTATATAAAGGGACAGGAAAAAGTCACAAAACTAGTTTATTTTCCCTTCTCCCACTTCTTCAAACTAGCAAATTCCATCTGTTTTCTACCCGCTGTGAAGAAGGTATCTGCCCTCCTGGGCCTCCTGCGTGTGGGGCGGTGGGGGGGTTGATGCCTGAGACCAAACACAGGTGCAGTTTTGGCACAAGGGGAGGCATTTTTACCACATGTCAAAACCCTTTTCTGTCTCCTTTTTGCCTCCTTGCACTCGCGGGAGCCCTAAAAGAGGGTTGAAGCCCATTATCTGCCCAAAGGAAAGCAAGAGTCTAAAAAGAACCCGAAGGCCCAAAGGGGGTTTTTATGCAGAAGTGGTAGTCATTTTAATTAAGAGGGGAAGTTTGTGAAATGGGTCAGTTTCTTAAGGACATCTATTGGCCATCTGCCTAGAAGCTAGTTTTCCCTGCCTCACATCAGAGGATGGCCCCTCCTGGGAAGCAGAGCTGGAATAATAAGACATCAGAGAGATACTGATGGCCAGTGTGGCTGCTGTGGTCATCAGAGCCAGGTGGCCAATGTGCCAGAGTCAGCGACGCCACTGAATTGGCAGTTGTCCGCACAAGTTTGTGGTCTTAAAAGACCTAAAAACCTTGGACTTATTTTAATGGGGCAAGTGCCAAAGAGAAATTGCTACCTTGAGAAATGAATGCATAAACAACCACAGTAAGGGGCACAGGTTACCGTAGCTTAGTGGGTTGGGGTTGCGCAGGATACATTGATGTAAGTGAAGTTAAATGAAAGATACCAAACACAAAGTAAGTGAGATTAAAAAAAAAAGGACATTGGCCTTCCAAATCAGGCAGAAATGTTTCTCCAAGCAAGCCATGTAATTCACGCAAAATTATGCAAGTACAAAGACCAGGAGAGAGATGGAAAATTATAGCAGCCACAGCCACAGCCAAACCAAATAGTAGAGAACTTAAACTAATACAGAGTTAGTGTGAGATAATCCTACAGGCAATATCACCCTGGACGCAGCGTGAGCCTGCGATCCAAGGAGTAGCTGATACTCAAAGACCAATGTGATACAGATGACACCAATTCTTAGGTGACGGTAACACTGGTGTTACACATTCGTGATTGCTTTGTACACGTCTGTTGAATAAACCTGTAGCTCTAAGATGGCAAAGACGTTATCTGGGTCTCACTGCTCCCACTTTCAGAGCCCTCTATGGGCATTCCTTAGAGATCACACCACTTCCAAGCTTGGAAATGGTTTCAGAACCGTCCTCAGCACAGGATTCAGAGTGATCAGAGTTGGCATCGGAGATGAGATCTATTTGTAGTCTCTGCAGTGTTTTTTTGTCTTCTCAATGTGTTTGTTTGCAAAGTGTCACATAAAAAAGCTCTATTCAGGGTTGTTAAAATAGAAACACAAACTGGGCGTTGGGTCACTAGGTTCTGGGACAAAGCCTGGCAGCACGCCACCCCTTGATGAAATTATAGCTGATGACCAACTGTCCAGCAAGTTCTGTCCCTGCGTTGCTATGTTACCTGGGCTTACAAAAATGGCACACAAATAGGACGATCCTGGCAAAGTGAGTGTATATCACTTGTGTGTGTGTGTGTGTGTGTGTGTGAGAGAGAGAGAGAGAGAGAGAGAAAGAGAGAGAGAGAGAAAGAGAGACCCTGACTATAGGGGATGATGAGACACACAGGTTTTTCTAACCCCGTGCAACTCTAATTCTCCTGATCTCCTTGCCTTTTGCTATTTCATTTCAAAAACTACATTTTCTTTGTAGGATAGAATTGACTCCAGTGTCAGTCCAGATATGACTGACTCTGGTTCCAGGATCCACAATCTTGGATTCTCAATGACAGCAGAAATGTACATAACCCCTTTCATCTAGGTGTGTGTGTAGTTGCATAATTGGGAAGTCTCTGCCTCAAGTCGTTCCTGTGAAGAGAGTGCCAAGAGGAGATACACTTGCTTAAGCTTGCCGTTAAAGTGTGCAACAGGGCTGTATTCCACAGGTTCTTGTGATGGGGATTTTTTTTACCATATGGAAGACTATTGTCCTTAATCTCTTCTGCCTTTTTCTGATGTCTCCCGTTTTGTTCCCTCTAACAGACCAGAATGTGGCTCTGGTCATTTTTTTTATTAAATTAAAAGCTAGCTCATTTTTTTTTATTAAATTAAAATTTGAAAGTTATAGTTTATTAATTGGTAGGCCTCAAATATGTTATTTTTCCATTCTCCTATGAGTTAATGAAGACCCCCAACCCTTGACAAAACCAATAGAAAATTTACCAAACTGCATACTAGCAAGTTGTTCTGTTTTGCTTTGTTTGTTTTGAACTTTCTTTTGGACCTTTGCATTTTTAGTCTAAGGTATAAATTCATATAAATTCAAGGCAACACATTCCAAGTGTAGTCCATGACTTAATTATTAATACTTTCCTGCCCTGGCCATCAGTCTTGGTAGCCACACCCTTGCACACTTTGAATAGTAATGTAGGTAGGCATTCAATTCTTGAGCAAGAGCAAATACTTGAGCAAGTTAGGGGAGAAAGAGGTATCCCATTTGTACAAATGTCTTTTGGGTTAGCACAACAGTTAAAAGTACCACTTTAAAAACATCTATTATGGGTTAGGCACAATGCTGAGTGTAATATGGTTTATTTTAAATTCTTGCAACAGCTTTGTGAGAATAGGTATTATTTTCTTAATTTTATAGAAAAGTTTAGGTGTGTGCTAAATTTCACACAGCTAAAAAACAGCTAAGAATGCACGTGCTCAGAGCCCCCTTCCATCTACGTGAGTTAATTTGCCCGTTAATCAACAGATCTTACTAACAACTGTTACTTAATCTAGTGCATTCCAGTTTACAAAGCACTGTCACATACATTGTTTTCTCTCATTCAAGCTTCATAACAATTTTGTGAGTAAGTCATGGTAATCCCACTCAACAGAATGAAGAAACTGAGGCCTCAAACAGTGAAAATATGGAAGCAAGGCAACACTGGAGCATTTGTGAATGCACCCTAACTAAGGACTGATATTCTGTTTCTGGAAGGAAAATGAACTGAGCAGGCTTCTCACCAGAGAATTCTCATTTACCAGATATGCACAAAATCAAAATAAGCTTAATAATCTCCACAACCCGTGGCCCCAGTGAGAAGGAAGGAGAGTGCCCCAGCCCAGGAAAGAGTAAGGAATACTGTTTTTCACCCACCTGGGGCAGTGCACACTGAAGGCTGGAATGTGTGCACCCACACCGGCAGCCTGTAGATGCCTAAGGAGTGCTGAGGTCTTCTTTATCCATCGGGTCAGGGAAAGGCAATTCTGCCAGTGGGTTATAGCCAGGACCAGCACATGGGTCTAGCGGCCTCAGACTGTGCTGGAGAGAGGCCCAGGGGGATCCTCCTTTTATGGGGCCGGCTTGAACCTTGCCCAGAACTGCCAGGCATTTAAAACACAGCCTTCACCTGCCCACATTTCCACCACACCCTTCAGATTGTAGCCCCCACAGCCTTCACACTTTCTCAACTCAAGCATGGCATTGTGCCTACCTTCCAACTCCGCATTGTCACAAAATTGGAGCCTCTTTTTATAATGCAGATCCTGCAGGCTACAGCTACTTCAGAGAACTGCTTGGTGGCTAAAGTGAGAAATATTTCTTATAAGGATGCTTTTGCCAGGGATTTGTCTCTGGGGACGATTATCAACAAATGTGAAGGAAGAGGCCACACCCAAAGAGCCCACGCAAGTGCTCATCATGCCCTTTCCTTTTGGGAATTACCCATTGCAGACAATCTCTACAGATGGGCCGTATTTGTTTCTTTATGTAATATCACAAGAACTCACTGATGCAATAGAAAATGTCCACAAATTTACATTTATGTCAAGGGCCAAAAGGGAGACAAGTAAAGCTTCGGGGCTGTGCCTAAAATGAAATAATTATCAAAGCTTGATAATACTTCTTTCCCAGCATCTGTCCTTTCCTTGTTACACCACTCAGTTGTTTTTAGGAGTTGGCTCCTTGCAGTGATTCTTGAAGCCAGAGGTATTGTCTACTCTGCCTCATAGATTCATTTTTCCTCTTGCCACGCCTAGAGTTGGAAAGATGAACGGGCCAAACGGAAAGATGAACTCTCTGTTTGAGAGTTATTGTTCATACGGTCTGTGTCAGCAAGGGCTGCCATCAGCTTATTTGTCACATGTCACCGAGCCTCACTCGGGCACGCACTGGGATAATACCCGCCTAATCCAGCTACACAGAGAAAACTGGAACCCATGAGTGTTGGCACCTCTTCCGTGCTGCATAGCTCTAACTGGAACTTGGAGCTTCTGTCTCCAGTCATTTTTTACCTAAATATAGCCCATTTTTTAAAAAAGAAGAAGAAAGCCAGCCTTGAAGGGTTAACACCAATGAATAGTTGGAAACTTGTTAAGAGATTTTTTTTTCCCCCTAACACATTTTGAAGTTTAGGAAAACCTAGAAATGAAATGCCTAAAAAAAGCCAGTTTCTCTCTATATTTTGAAATCATTTTTGTATCTTTAAAAATATGTGTTTGTGATCTTCAGGGAGGAAGGGAAAAATGTATATGCCATTGCTAACTTCCTATTTCTAGGGATAGTATTTTAATATCTATAAATCATACTTTGGTATTACACATCAAAAGACATAGGGTTTTAAAATAGTGCAATTCTAGGATGCTTCTCACCCCCTATTTCTTCCCATTTTTATCTTTCCTAAAATATGAGGACCTTCAGAATCCTGAACAGTGATTTAAACAATTCAGTAATTTTTTCTGGAGGCTGGATTAAAGTTTACCTTTGTTCTATCTCTGTGTAGCAAGTAGAATTTGCTAAACAAAGAAATAGTATAAACTCATTTTTAGGACTGTTACTTCATTTACTTAAGAAAGGGCTTTGATCACATTTAAAAACTATTTTAACATCATTTGAAGGCAAATACTTAGAGAACAAATTACAAAGCAGTAGTTCAGACAGGAAAGATATTTTTTAGGGCTTACTTGAAAGTACTACAAGTTGTTTTAAAACTCTATAATTTTTCAGTAATTCATACCAGGCTTCCCTGCATTTATTCCAAATAGATGGGATTTTATTGACCATGAAAATAGTACACTCCTGGGAGGAGAATTCCCAGTGAGGATTCAGTCTTGGTTAACTAGGTAGGTTAGCCAGGTAGCATAGCAGAGGGGGACCTGTAACCATGTTCTCCTTGATTTAGTCCAAAAAATGTATTTTTTTTTGCTCCTCTGTGCACTGTGCTATGTGCTAAAGATAACAGAAGATAAAATACACACATTTCCTGGGCTCGACCTCATGGAACTTACAGTCAAATGGAGAATAAAGTTACCATTCAATTAAATGCTTTGATGAGGGAAGAGAAGAATTCTTTGGAAGCATGTGGAGGGAACCCCTCAATCAGATCTGGAGAAGCAGTGTCTACACTGAGACCTGGAGGAGCAGTAGGAGTTGGAGAGGGGAGACAGAGGAGGGAGTGTTTTAGATTACAAGATAGGTGAAGCCACAGAGGCAAAGGAGAGTGTGGCCTGGAGGTGTGAGAGGAAAAGAAAGTTCAGTAACTTGGAGCTTAGACAGCAAAGGTGCTGGGTCTGGCAAGACGGAAAGCTCTATAGGTACACAAATGCTGCAGAGCATGACTGCTCAGAAGTATTCAACACAATTTAACTCCTTTTCTCTCTTGAAATTTCTTCTTTCCCCTTTGGACTTCCATAACACCACACTCCCTTGGTTTTCCTCCTACTTCATTGATCACTCCTCATTCTCCTTGAATGTCTCCTTTTACCCTGCTCAACCTCTAAACATTAGGGTTCCCCAAGACCTAGTCCCGGATACTCTTCTCTGCTCTGTTTACCTACGATTTACATTTACAAAGTGATTTCATCCAGTCATGTGACTTTAAATACCATCTAGGCCTATGACCTCCGAATCTTTATCCCCTGCCCTCACCTCTCCCCAAAATCCTGATTCATATGTCTATTTGCTTCCTTGGGTGATCCCTTGAGCTCTCTAATAAGCAACTCAAACACAACATTCACTTAGTTAGAATTCTATTGGCTGTAAGCAACAGGAGACCCAACTCAAAAAACTCAAATAGTTTAAGTAGTAAGGTCATCCTTTGCGTGCGGTTCCCACCTAGGTAGTTCATAGGGATGGTACTAGAGAGGAAGAAAAGAGTTTGTTACTAGGGAGCACGAATTCCACTGACAAAAGGAAGATTAACAGGAGAAGTTTATTTATGCATCTAACAGTCTTACCTGCAGCAATGCTCAGGGATGAGTAAGTCAAAGAGGTGGTTAGAATTTGGGGCTTATAAACCTAACTTAGTAGGGGAAAGGAAGATGGGAGAAAAGGCTTTTATGGGAAGAGCAAATAAGATTTGTTTTCTTTTGTTTTTAGGAAAGACAAATGGGTATCTCAGAGAACAAATGAGAGATAAAGTTTGTGCTGATGTTTGCCCATACAGGTACAAACCATCTTTCCATCTCTTTCAGGACCATAAATCTCCCCCATGGAGGGGATTTATGGTAGGTTTACTCTTCGTCTCTCTGCTGGCATCAGACCCACCCCAAAGAGGGAATTTATGACAGCCTCATTTCCCAGAATTTTCTGCTTCTAGTCAGATAAGGGAAGTTCCGAGAAGGCTTCTTTCTGCATCTGTTGAATTTCAAATGTCTTTGGTTTATAATAATCCTTATGCCAAAGTCATATATTTTTGAGGTGACATATCCTGATCCCTTTCAGTGCTGAATTCTTTCAGTTGAACAAAGTTGTACAAAGGGATTTCAGTATTCTGAACTGAGTCTTAGGCTAATTTTGAAACTGTGGGTCGCTGAGGGCCTAGGTTAGTATGATTCTTCTTAGCTCTGACCTAGCCACCTTTTTTAATTCTATTCACCACAGGATTCAGATTGAACTCAATAGATATTGTGGACCTATTGTAATGCCTATTATAGTATATATATTAGGTTCCTAAGTATGAAATGTCTGATTTCCTTAAGTGCTAAGTTTGACAGTTGATATCCCTGACATTTCACTTTGACATTTATAGTTTTATTTTTATTGTGAAGGTACATCCTCAGTCCTTCAAATGCTCATTTTGGCTTGTGATTATCTTTCAAGTTTTTTTTAGAGCAACCATGAATAAGTGAAAAATTGGCGTTATTTTTGAATATGAGTTCCATCATGGAACCAGTGCAGCACAGACAGTTCGAAATATCTATGGAAGTGTTTGGAAAGGATGTGGCTAATGAAGACACAATGCATCAATGGTTCAAGAAGTCCCATTCTGGTGATTTTAATCTTGAAAATGAGCCATGTGGGTTACCGGACACCAAGGTGGATAAGGGTGAGCTGAAAGTTATAGTGGAAGCGAATCCTTCTCTACCTACACATGAATTAGCAGCAAGGTTTGACGTTACTATTCCAACAATATTGGACCATTTGAAACAAATTGGCAGATAAAGAAGCTGGATAGATGGATTCTGCATGAATTAAACAAGCGTCCCAAGAAACATTGTCCTGAAGCTTGCCTTTCTTTGCTATCATGACATAAAGGTGAGCCATTTCTACACTGTATTGTTACATGTGATGAAAAATGGATTCATTTTGACAATCTCAAGTGTTTGGCACAATGGATGGATAGTGATGAAGTGTCCAAAACACAGTCCAAAACTGAATATTCATCCAAAAAAGCTAATGGTGTCTGTTTGATGGTCCAGCGCTGGTATAATCCACTACAGCTTTATGAAAGCTGGTCAATCGTTTACAGTGGATGTCTACTGCAATCAATTGTATGAAATGATGAGGATGTTTGTGATTGAGCAGCTGAGATTGGTCAACAGAGATAGGCCAATCCTCTTACAAGACAACGCTGGACCACGTGTCGCACAAACAACGCTGTTCTAACTGCAGAACCTGGACTTGGAAACTCTCTGTCGTCCATTGTATTTACCAGACCTCTCTTCAACTGACCACCACTTCTTCCAGGCTTTGGACCACTTCTTGCAACGAATAATATTCAATTTTCAACAAGCTGTGGAAATGCTTTTCATGACTTCATTGCCACTCATTCTCCAGGCTTCTTCGCTGCTGGCATAAACAAGCTACCGTTAAGATGGCAAAACTGTGTTGACAGTTTAGTAGCATACTTTGATTAATTGTAGTGCTTCTTGTTTGAAATATAAAACTACACTTTTGATTGGAAATCAGACATTTCATATTTAATGACCTACTATAGTATATATTTTGACATACTATAGTGCCTATCATGGACTGATTCGTGGGATGAACTTCAGATCTGGTGTATTGATTGATGGCATAAATAGCCCCCTTTGATGGCCTCCCTGCATCCTTGCTTTTCCCCAGTAACTCTGTTATTCCCTCCAACTTTGACTTTGAGCTCATCTGTGAGACTTGCTTTGGCCAATGTAATGTTAGCAAATATGCCACAACGAGAGGCTTTAAAAGTGATTGTACATTGAGGTTTGTTTTCTTTCTTCCCTTTGGCCTCTGAAATTATTATTAGAATAATAAACCTAGTCCAGCTTACTAGAGAATGAAGTGCCACATGGGAGAGAGATGAGCTGTCCCAGATGAGGCCATCATAGCTGAGGCAGCCCTGGACAACTGGCCAGATAACCCAGGATGCAGGAGCATGCCAGCTAAGATTAGGTAAGTCTAGCCCAAATCAGCAGAACTACCCAGCCAATCTGTAGACTCATAGCAAATAATAAATGGTAGTATCTTCAGCCATTAATATTATTATAATATAATATTATTATTGGTTTGCTATATACTAAGAGCTAACATATATGTGGAAAAGACCTGACCTTTTTGAATGGAGAGGATGCAGGGACACGTTAAGAGAAGAGCTTGTAAGGGTAGGATTTTCCCAAGCACATCTTCCAGGTGTGGCAATTTTTATTCCAGGATTTCTTGATGTAGAAAATTTCTCAACTGAGCATGCTTCCCATAAAATATGCTGCCATCTAAGTAAGATGGTGACTCTATGTTAGTTCTGCTAATAGACCATCCTCCTTGGATATGTAAAATCATATAACAGTAAATGTCTCATCTCTACATACAGAATGTTGTAGTAGAACAGTGCTGGAAGAAAGCTGATTACTGACAGGGACCTGTGGCTGCTATTAAAAGAGGTAGCACACAGATGTCCCATTAGCACTGGAGACGGGATCCTTAAATGGGGGCATTCACAGCAGTACATGGAATGGTCTGAAGGAGATGAATTTCCAGCAAGTTCTTTGGCATTGGCTCTTTCCTCCTCTTCAGATCCTCTTAGGTCATGACAAGCCTCTGGCCAGAGTTTCACGCAGTGGCTGGTCACTTCTTCCAGGCCATAGCGATGCCCTTCATTTGCCAAAGGATTTCTGCCAACCTCTAATTACCTGCTACTCTTTACCCTCTGTCTCCTCCACTTGAAGGTTGCTATCAAACTTGCATTTTAACGTCCAGCTTGGTGTCTTTTGTTGTTCCTTTGCAGTAGGTCTGGCATCATCACTTAGACAACTCTTGACACACATAAATGTGAGAAAGAGAAGCCGTAAGGAAAAAGTAACACACATTACCACGTTTGCTCAATTCAGTTCTCATTGATCCATAGTGGCTGCTGCATAGTTTGACGGAGCCCACTGAGTGAAGGATCTGCTGCGCTGGCTCTCTGGGGATGAGAGGGTGGGATCATTCACAGAGCATGCGGAAAGTGTGCATTAACACTGTGATACAATGTATTGTTTAATAAGGTAAATAGGGTGGGCTGTCTGTATCTTCAGGTTCCCACTTCATGGGTTGAACCTATGGATAGAAGGCTGACTGCAAGGGACTTGAGCATCTGAGGATTTCGATATCCTTGGGAGTCCTGGAAACAATCCCCTATGAATCCGGAGGGGATTCAGAGTATAGTAGCACTCTAGCAAATGCAGCTTGCTGGTTAAGCACATAGACTTTGGAATCAGACAGACTTGGATACAAATTAGGACTTACGATTTACTAGTGATGTCGTTGTGAGCCAGTTACTTAACCTCTCTATGCCACTGTGCAATGAAGACAATGACACTCACCTCCTAGGGATGTTGCAAGAATTAAATGAGACGTGGTAGGTGAAATGCCTAACATGGTATTTAATAGCTAGTAAGCACTCATTAAGTATAAGTGATCATAATGATAATCATTACCTAAGATTACCTAAGATGATTACCCAAAACATATTCTACCCAACAATAGTGTATGTGGAAATATTCATAGGTATACTGTGAAAAAGTTTTGGAGGTCACAGAGAACATCAATATACTAGACTCCGTGGGGTCGTGCAGTAAAGAAACCAGTTGAATTTTGTTTAACCCAGATTTTCCCAAATTTATCTGAACACAGAAACTCATCTTTCTTTTTTTTCCAGAACACTTATTGCCATCTGTGGGGCAGCAGCGTCCCCCAGAACACTGTTTGGGCGATACTGGCTCATGAAAATAACTTTCAGTTATTTGATTATTTAAAAATGCATCACCAAAAAGCAAAATGAGAGTTGAATATAAAGCAGCTTAAGTGTAAAACCTGGCCTCAGCGAGTGTTGGAGCAATGTCGTGGTTGGCTCGTGGCCTCTCTGGAGTCTGGGGAACACAGGAGATCGTCATCGCGGCCATCTGCTGTGAAGGGGCAGCATGCTGTGCACAGCGCAGGCTTTTAAATTCTCAACCCGAATTGACTGTTCCATCTGCCAGCCTCACTTCGAAACAGAAGCCACCCAGGGCTCTAAGTGGCAGCTCAGTCCCCTGAAGAAAAGCCCTGAACTCTGCACTGTGCTCATTAAGACCACCCAGGCCAAAACTTGACTTTTTCTTCAGTCAGAAGTGGCCACAAATATTTTTTATTTTTGTTTGTTTGAGTCTGTGTTGCAGGAAAAACTATCTAAAGCGTGGACCAAGTAGGCCTATGCTGGTCTCAGTGCAGAAGTTCCACGTGGTGATGCTTTGGAGGAGGAAAGTGACCACTCGTCAGAGAATATAGGATTGATTCCTAACGGAGAAGGACACATAAAGAGACCCGGGTTCTGATGGCCACCCTTCTTGAATAACAGCTGGTTGTTCATGCTAGGGAAAGGTTTTTTTTGTTATTGTTTTTTAAGAGAAGGTTTATAGAGAGTTAGAGAACATAGGTAGCGGATCCAAAAAACAAAGTAAAAAGAAAGGTCATGTTTTTATAAGGGAAATGTGGTTACCTTTTTAGCTTAATACTGAATTGATGTTTAGCATAATATTGAACTTATTGAATCGATGGAAGGAAATTTGCAAGGGAAGGAGACCCCAAATTACTTTTGTGATGAGATAGTCTATATATCTTTCCACGAAGAACATGTTTAGTTCCATACTTGATAAATCGCTACATGGCACAGAGAAAGATGGTGTACATACCAACTTACTCCATGATGTAAGCAAAGCTAAAATCATAATTAAATTTTGACAAAAATCACAAAACAGATTCCCCCAAACAATTAAAAACAAAACTCTTCAGATGCAACTGACACTGACTTATGAATATAAATTTAAAATGAACTAAAATACTAAGAAATTAAATTCTTAAAATCTTAAATTAAATTAAGAACCTAAAAGAAGACTACATATGACTGAGTAATGTTTACCATAGGAATATAAGGAATGGTTTATTAATAGGAAATCTATAAAGAAAATATTTCAATAAGTCAAAAGAAAAAATGTGTAATCATCTTAGCAGATGGTACCCACTTATGATTAAAAATATTATAAAGTAGGAATAGATAGTAGTTCTTGACCAGTACTTACAGAGAGATATTTACTAGAGACACACTGTAGTAGATGTATTCCCATTAGAAATGGAAATAAAATAAGGATGTATTACCATCATTATTTAATAGTTTTACCTTCACTATTTAGCATTTTCCTGGGAGCTTTAGCCACTTAAACAAGATAGGAAACAAACAACAGTGTGATAATTAATTTTATGTGTCAACTAGTTAGGCTATGGTCCTGAGACATTTGATCAAACACCAGTCTAGATGTTGCTGTGAAAATATTTTTTGGATATGAATAACATTTAAATCAGTCTACTTTGAGTAAAATAGATTATCCCCCATAATTTGGGTGAGTTTCATCCAATCGGTTGAAGGCCTTAAGAGAAAAGTTCCCCCAGGGTAGAAGGGTTTCTGCCTCCAGACTGCCTTTGGACCTGAGACTGCAATGTCAACTGTTCCCTGGTCTATAATCTGCTGGCTTGCCCTGCAGATTTTGGATTTGTCAGCCCCACAATCATGTGAGCCAGTTCCTTAAAAATAAATCTCTCTGTGTGTATACACACACACACATACACACACACACACACACACACATGTGCACACACACACACACACAGTCCCTATTGGTTCTGTTTCTCTGGAGAACCCTAACAAAATAGCAACAACAGCTAATACCTACGGAATGCTTTCTATGTGCCAGGCAATATTTTAAGGGCTACACATGTGTATATTAACCCATTTAAATCTCATAATAACCCTAAAAGGTAGCGCTAGTTTTGTTCCTATGAAAAATGTATCAGAGGGAAATACTTAAAGAACTCATAAGAATGCCTGCGCTAATTAAAGGAGAAGAACAAAACCCTCAAGTTCCTGCCCTATACCCTTTTACTTTTAGGCAAGGGACTCCAGCTGCCTCTTTCTGGGTAAAATACCAGTACTCTGAAGACTTTTCATTGATGGTGAAATTCATCCTATTAGCCGGCAGTAGCCAGTTGAATTGGACACAGGCTGGGAAGCAATTGTATTTAGGAGCCTCTGTAGAGATTTGACTTGTTCTTTGATGATCCTGTATTAGTTTCCTACTGCTATTGTAACGAATTACAATACCGCAAATTTAATTTATTACCTTATTTATTTTATTATCTTATTATTTTATTATCTTTATTATCTTACATTTCTGGAGATCGGAGGTACTAAAATCAAGGTGTCAGCAAGGCTGCAATTCTTCTAGAAGCTCTGGGGGAGAATCTGTTTCCCCACCTTTTCCAGCTTTTAGAGGCCACCTATATTCCCTGCTTCACAGCTCTTTCTCCACCGAGTCAGCAGCATGGCACCCCCAAATTCCTCTCTCTCTGACCTCTGCTTTCACTGTCCATCCCTTCTCTCTGATTCCGACCCTCCTGCCTACCTCTTACAAAGACCTTTGTGATTAATTCAGACCCATTCGGATAATCCCCATTCTCAAGATCTTTAAATTAATCACATCCGCAAAGTCTCTTTTGCCAGGGACGGTAACATATTCACAAGTTTCGGAGATTAGCATGTGGACATTTTGGGGGCTGGTCATTCTGCCTACCATACCTGTGAAGCGTAGGTGAAAGACCCCATTAGATCCTTGCTGTGGAGGAGTGTGCATGCTGATGGAACAAAAAGAAGCCGGCCTCTCAAGCTCCTATTACTATCCTGAAAGAGACAACCTTCAGTGATTCTCTGCTCCTGGTTTCCTGCTGGGAAACCTGATGTACAACCCAGAAAACCGGACCATTGAAGAGGAAAATGTTCTTACAATACTGCCTTCTACTATTTCCATATATTCTGAATATAGGAAGTTTTTATAAAACTGGAAAGAAACATAGATCTATATTTTTCGCATCTGGTTTTAGGCAAGTCTACTGCTAATATAGAAACAAAGACAAATTCACAAGGGACAAGGTCAATAGCTACAACCTACTTAAATAATCAAAACTTCACAGGTTAAAAACACAAACAATAAACTAGAAAAAATTTAGAAAAATGTAACGACAAAGAGTTACTATCTTCAATCTGTAAAGAGCAGTTACAAATTAACAAGGGGACATGATAGATAACCCAAAGGCAGAAAGGGCAAAAGAAATAGACACTTCACAAAGGAAGATACCATAGCTCAGACACACATGAACATGCTTAATTTTACATGTAGAAAGGGAATGTAAACAAAAATAACCTGACAAATATAAAAATGAATATTATAATAATAACCAGTGCTGATGAAGTTGTGGTGAAGCTATTCATGCCCCTCCTGATGTCTGATAAGAACATGAATGAGTACAACCTCTCTGGGGCTCCACTGGCAACATATATTAAAAGCTTAAAAAATTGTAGATAGCCAATGACCCAGAAATTCTACTTACAGGAATTCATCTAAAGAAAATCATCAGAATTACATGCAAAAATTGAGCTGCAATTGAATTTTCCACATAGTCCACACACAGTCTGCATATTAAAAAAAATATATATCTAAAAAATAGCAAAAGAAAAAGAAATAATCTGAATGTCTGAGGAAAGATTAGTTAACTATGTTATGCTCAGCTATACAGTAGAATATTATGCAGTCATTTAAAATGAGAATTCTATCTATCCATTCAATCTTATTTATTATCTGATTGTATATTTCCTGTTTCCTCTCACTGAAAAACAAGGGCAGGAACTCTTTCTTTAACTGCTGTATTCTCAGTGACCAGATGACGTACGGTACTCTATAAAAATTTGTTGATTGACTTATTGATACAAACCATATTTTCAAATAATATAACAACATGTAAAACATCCACAATTTAAAAAGAATCAAGATAAAAAAGTTATGGAGAATATGATACAAGAAAAGGATTAGAAGATAACACATCAAAATATTTTTGCAGGTTATCTCTGGATGATGAGATTAAAGGTGATTTAATATTTTTTCTTGGTGTGTTTTATAGCTTGCAAATTCACCATATTGATCATGTATCAATTTCATAATTAGAAATATTCAATAAGTAATAGCAATTTAAAAAGAAGAGTCATTGTGCTTTCTGTCAAAATCACAACTTGTTTTGATCTTTTAGTACTGACCACTCAAAGTGAGATCTGTGGATCAACAGAATGTAGAAGCCTGTATGAAATCAGAATCTCAGCCCCATCCCCCGACTGTGTCAGAACTTGAATTTGATCAAGACACTCAGGTAATTTGTATACACATTACCATTGGAGAAGCACTGTTTTAGAGTATTTATAAGTGATCATTTCATGACTATATTGGGTTTGCTAATATTAAGATGTAGTATCTGGCATTCTGTACAAAGAGGTTAATAAAATTTTAAATAGCTTTGTGGTATTGAAATGAATTCCACAAATTTTCTGTAATTTAGATGCCAATAATTCAAATATACTGGGGTGATCTCTGCCCTGAGATCTGCCTCTGCCCTAGCCCTTGCTGCTGGCTGTTTTACCCTCTGATTCAGCGGCTGCGCCAGGCACCCCACCCTCTCCCTCACGCCGTCACCTCCATTAAGTCACCCGTGTACTAACTACCTAAGGCAGCTTTGCTCACCTGCTCACTCTCGTTCATCAGCACTCACCTGTACGCCTCTGTTCCAGATATCAAATATGCTGTCACTTCTGAGATTGCCCAAACAAGACTTTGAAAAGCTTATTGATCACTTGGTGTCAGCTGGACAACAGTTGCTTTTGCAGAGATTTATTTATTTTAGTCATTGAACATTTACCAGATAATTGATTAATAGGACAGTCCATGACTTTGCAGACCTTTTGATGCAATGGCAGGGCTGGTGGGGTTGAGGGACAGGCTTCACATAGAAATATCATACAGCAAGCTGATGGGACATGTGTCTTCGAGAAAACACAAACAGGAAACAATAATAGTGCCCAGGAAAGCCAGGAAGATTTAGGAAGAGGACGTCCTCTGTGACCCTCCAACCCTTACCCAGATGGAATAGTAGATACATCTGGCATAGTAGATACATCTCTGGGCTGTGCACATATCACTCTTTTAATTGTCATCTTCCCTGGTAGACTGATAGTTCAATGACGGCACGGAGCACATCCCTCAGACTCACCAAGGGGGTGCTCAATTTCTATTTGTCAAATGAAGGGATATAATCTGAATCTTAGAGGGAGAGTTGGACTTGGCCACAGGGATGGGTGAGTGTTCTCCTGGGCGGAGGAGATAGCCCGCACCAAGGCGAGTGGGCTAAAAACACAGTGTGCTTTAACTACCATCGGCACACCTTCTCTAAACTGCCTATCAGTGGATCAGGGAGACACTTCTCTTTTGAAAATGGCTTGTGTAGATTGACCAAAGTTGGGGCTTATGGAGAACAAAACATTTTGGCCAGTTAGCTGTGAGAGATTTCAAGTTAAACTGCCAACCACAGCCCATCTCAGAATACGGTTCCCTCTTTCAGAGGAAGGGTGGGGAGTGCACCGAAGCCTGCCCAGGGATCCCCGCCTGTGCTGTGCTTACGGCTGCCCCTCGCAGCGCAGTGCGGACGTGCTCTGAATGAGCAGACAGCACAGCTTTGCAGCCTGGGCACCCAGAGCTTTCAGAGAAGGAAGCAGAGTTGGAGAGCGGCCGGGACAGTAAGCTGTCTGCAGCACGACCAGGGAGAGGAGAAGCTGGGCTGTTGTCTCCAGCTCCTCCTCATCAATTTCTCGATATCTTTTGGCATTTGAACAGGCTGCTGTTGGTTTTGGGGGAGGGTGACGTGCACAGTGACATTTGTATTAATGCCTTCCTGGTGACTGCCTTCTGTTTACCCACTGTAACGTGGAGGTGGAATTCCTCCAGAAAATTGAAAGCTATGTGTGCCAGGGGCAAAGAACCTACCAGATTTGGGATTGTGTCCCATGGTTGCTGGCAAGGGGCTTGTCACATAGCCCTCGGTATTGACACCGCCTTGCCCTGTGGTTGGGGCATTGTGCAGGCTTGGCTGGGCAGAGAGGCTCTGCCTGTCAGCAGATACTGTGCTGCAGGGAGCAGAAGCTGCAGGTGAGCAGGCCAAAGGCCTCCGAAGCCTGGCCGATCCTGAATTGCTGGTTTCAGAAACCTGCTGGCCAGGGAAGGCAGCCACTCCCCAGGGCTGTACCACCCTGCACTAGGGCTCGCGGGGCTTTGCCAGCCATGAACTCTAAGTTACCCGAGAGAAACCACACCTTCAGGTTCAGTAGAGACCATTGCTTCTGTCCACCCCAGCAGAAGCGTGTGGAGAGCACATTTGAGATGAGAGAATCTGTGCTGAACGCAAGGATCTTGCAGAGCTGTTTGCCTCAACCCCAAATCAGCTTCATTTAACCTCCAGTGACAGTGGTTCCCATGTGTGTTAAAGCAGATATCTCAGCAAAGTCTCGTGGGACCAGGATGGATAGGAACCGAGGGAGGAAGAACTTTCTCACTTCCTTTTCACCCAGAGCAGAAACTACCTTTGCTCGTTTCTTTTCAGTGCACAGGCGTGGTTTGACTGTTCAAATATTTCTGGAGCGTGGCTCCAGAAACTCAGTCCCTGACCACAGGGAGCTGAACATGAAGGCTCTCTCTTATAGAAAAGGTTTCGTGTGCTCCTGAACACCTTTGTGCATTTGCAGTCTTCCCTGGAAAGACACAGCCCATCTCGCGAGGTGCCCGAGGTCCATACGGTGTTCCTTGGATGCGTGTGGACGAGAGGGAGCTAGCAAGGGTCTATGCCCAGCACGGCACCGTAGAGACCCGGACTCACGTCTTCATCAGGGGCCCACAACGTTCCTGTCTCTGGTGGAGGAACAGACAGCACAGTTTGGCAAATTTACTTTTTTCTACATTTGGGATTCTCATCTCAGGCTTTTTGTGGGATTTTGGGTGCAATATCTTTCTTGGTTTAGTCTAAATATAGCTTTCAGTAGGCAGGAGAGGAAAGCTTTGAAAGTATACAACTTGCTGGTGTCGGGGGAGAGAGATCTAAATTCTGTTATATGGTATAGTTCAGCTTTTATAACGCTCCTATTTGTTTATTCGACTGCCATTGTTCTAACTCTCATCTGCACACCGCCTAAAATAATTTATCTTTGGTTCTACAGTAGCTGCCCCTTTGGCAATCCTGCCAACGTATTCCTTGAAGAATCCTATATTCGCCAGCCTCCAGTGGAGGCTGTTAAGGCTCTGAAACGAGCTCCGCACAAAGGAAATGTCTGCATTCTGGAAAGGGCGTTTTTGGAGAGCAGCTACTTTTCCTCATTTGAAAAAAGTCCCCAAAGGGCTAATGTCATGTCTGGGAGAAAAAGAACTCTGGCAGGTGTTTTTTCTACATTATCCTTTGTCTTTGAGCATGGGGTTTGAGGAAGACACTTCTCTCTCCAATCTCCAGCCCTTTTTAATTGCTAAAATATTATAATAAACACACTAAAACAGTTTCAAAAAAAGAAAAACATTAGCAATTCCACAGTTATCCTTGCTTATTCTATTGTTCCTATCCATACGTAATTTATATATCCTATCAGAACGTACTCACAATTTTCTATGCTACCTTTTTTGCTGAACATTATACCATAAACACTTCACGTTTCTAGGGATTTCTGTTTTTCATAATTATAATTTTAATAGTACACAACTTTCAAGGAGGAAATGGATGACAACTAATTCAACTATTTCTCTACTGTTGGACTTTTTACACTGCTTGTGGTGTTTAGTCTTCATAGATAACATCTCTGTGAGCATCAGTGTGTCTATAGATTCTTCTTCTTTTGTATTTAAATATAGTCCCAGGAGTGGGATAAAGTATTTACAGTTTCACGGCCTTTGATATGTGTTGCCATATTGATTTCTTAAAGGATCGTAAAGATTTATGTCCTGTGGATTCTCTGTGGTTGAATAATGTAAAAGCCAAGGCAGGGGTGGTGTTCACGATTTATTGACTAGGAGAGACAACGACACTGACCCGCCTGAGCTGAGGCCAGCCGGTCAACCTGTCTGGGCGCACTCCCTGCATCCAAGATGGCAAACTCTCCTGCCTCCAGGGCTCCCTTCTCCTCTATTCTGTTTTCTGTCAATCTCTTTCCTTCTCTCTTTCCTTACCTCTGGCTCTCCTCTGCTCCGTCAGCAAGGTAGTCATAGTAATAGCAATAGCTGAAATTTTATTGAGTGTTTACTTTGCCTTCACAGGTATTACCCATTTTAACTCCTGGAACAGCCCTAGCAGATGGGTTACTCCCATTTTATAGCCATAAACACTGCAGCTTGGGAGGCTCCGACACTTGCCCAGGCACACGGAGATGACACATGGCAGAGCTGAGACTCAAACCCAGTCTGGCCAGTCCCAGAGGTCTTAGCTGGGAGGTTGCCCAGTCTGCAGGGTGTTGAGGATCTGGGATATGCAGGGCAGGAGACCGAGGGGTTCTGGAGGGGCTGAAGATGAGCTGTTTCCATTTTATTCTTTTGTTTCCTGCATTATTAAACTTTTTGATTAGCTTCTCTCGCTGTCATATTTATTTGCAGCTGTTAAACATTAGGAGACTTCAGAGGGGGGGATTTATTTAAAGCATAGTTATTAAAATGTCTACTTTGATTTAAGGATTCTTCTGCTTTGTATTACTCACTTGTCTCCTATCTCTTTAATCTATAGTCATTTCTAATAAAGAACATTCAGAACCTACCAGCCAAAGCACTTCAAGTGATTCTTGCCAAGTCTCATTTTAAGTATATTATCTCTCAGCCGAATTATCACTCTGCCATATCCCTGTCTTTTTATCATTTATAAACTTGGCAATGTGTCTGTTAGGTCCATTACAAAGCCATCTATGTATTTCGAGACTGTACCTTGTTTACAGTATCCTGTATCCTCTTGCCTGGAAGAGCTCTCTGATTATTTTTCCCTTTAATGTGCAAGTGCTTTTCAGTTGAGTTTCCACAAGCTGGGCTGTAGATGTCGACCTTTGAAGTGGGGAGGGATGATGGCTATTTTGGAGGAGTTGAGAAAAAGGTCTGTTTGTGGTTGTAAGTGCCGCGCATCCTCGAAAGAAAGTGAGAGACTGGCACACAAGGATTGTATCTCCTGAGCATTTCCCTCAACAGCCCTGGACACAGAGAGAGAACCGTGGCAGTGAGGAATAGGTAGATGGGCAAATTCCCTACCTTTGTTGAGATGGAGGCAAGGAATTGACTGAGGATAGTGGGAGAGGGCGGGAAGAGTGAGACAGGGAAGGAGGACAAGTCAACATGAGAGGGTGTGTCCAATGTCACTGATGCTGGCTGGACCTCTGAGAAGCACAGGGTTTCTAGAGTCTTCCACCAGAAAGACAGAAGGCTGGAGCACTTATCCCCCCCAGCTCCAGTGCCCTGTGGGTTGAGGGTCTCTCCGGGCATAATGATGCCTCCAGGCTGCATTCCTGGGTGTGCTTGCACTCCAGGGAGGCTGCTTTAGCTTTGGAGAGACAGAGCAGGGCAAGGTGCGCTCCTGGGAACTGCCCGTGGCAGCCGTGTGGCTGGGATCAGAGGCGAGCCAAAGAGAAGCGCCACTCTCCCAGAGGTTTCCACTACATAGCCACAAAATGAGATTGAAGCCTTTCATTTCAAAATACATCCTGAGCCTGACCACTTCCCCCCATCTCCGCTGCTGTCACTCTGGTCCTGGCCACCGGTGCCTCTCACCTGGACTAACTGGTCTCCCTGTGTCCTCACCGCCTTCTTACATTCTTTTTTGCCTCAAGCACCTCTTAAAACACAAATCACTTCGTATCACTCTTCTATGCAAAAATCCTCCAATGGCTTCCCATCGCCCTAAAAATGTAACGCAAAATTCTCCTCCAGCTCTTGGCTCCTTCTCCAACTTCATTCCTCATGACTCTTCCGCTTGTTCGCTCTGTTCCAGCCACACAGGCCTTCCCATCCTCAAAAATGCCAGGAACGATTCTGGCATCTTCCTTTTCCTTCTGCCGGGGTATGCCTTTCCCTCCTGTTTTCACTGAACTCACTGCTGTCTCCACTTCCTCAGTGACGATGCTTCCTAAATCAGCACCCCCTAACTCTCTAACTACCCTTATCCAGATTTATTTTTCTTTGTAGCACTTCTTACCACTTTTTGCCATCACTAGCTTTAATATTTATTGCTTTGTTTATTGTTCATCTTCCCCACTAGAATAAAATTTTGTGAAGGCAGCGGTTGACCACTCTCCACTGCCAAGAATAGCCCCTGGTATATTAAAGGTTCTCAATAAATATTTTTTTAGTAAATGAATAAATGAAGGAGTCAGGAAGCATGATGCCTCCCCCTTCAAATTCTCTCATGAAATATCCCCATTAATGTGATCACCTGAGTGACCCAGAGGGGCACTACTTCTACGTATAATTAATCATTTATGTCAATGCAATAAAAATGCAATGCAAACCTCTCTGGGAACTTGTAGCTGAGGTGGGCAGGAAGAAGGTGGCACCTGCAAGGGGAAGGTGGGCACCAGGAAGGCATGGGCGCGGGGCCACTTCAACTACTTACTGACGCGTGGTCTGTTTGGCACTGGCCCTGCTGGGTGGGTGGGTGAGAGCCAGGGCTAGTACTGGCAAATTCTATGTTTCTTGCCTCTTTTCTTACTCTTGCCTTTCTCCCACCCCCTCAGGAAATGACAGGGAAGGAGAAGCTAGACCATCTGGGGCTGTGGGAAGGCCTGGCAGAGAGAAGGAGCTTGACAGTGACAGTACCGGGGAGGCCTGACTTCATCTCCCTGTATCCAAGGACTGCCTGAAGCAGCGCAGGCAAGGGCCATTTATGGAAGTGTGCAGAGCACTGCAAGAATGTGCTTTTGGGAATTTTGTCAGAAATCTGTATTTTGAAGGTGAGAAGTAATTTGTGTTAGGAAGCACAGTCTCCCTCTGTTCCTCTCCTCCCCGCCCCACACCAGGTGCCCTTCTGCCACCACCAGGAAGATTTGGCATTTCCCGGAGTAGTGCCTCGATATCCAAATTCCTCCACATTTTTCACTTCAACACTTACCTGTGCCCTTTAAGGCTCTGTTGATATTTCACTGGGAGAAGTCCAGTTTCCTATTCTCCTATTCGAGTAACAATTTAAGAGGAACATTCTAGAAACAACACTCCCAACTACCTTTCCTAAGTCAGAGAAGTGATTCTGCCTGTGGACATCCAGGCTAGTGGAAAGAGAGGATGGGCCACTGGGGAAGAAAATTTGGAGTTTGCAAGACTTCACGGTGTTGGCAGTTATTTTCTTTGAGGACAAGTTCTGAGACCTGACCCTAAGGTTGAAATCATGGTTCTGCTATTTGATTAGTTGTAGGACATTTGGGATTTCCCACAACCTGCTCATGTCTCAATTTCATTTTCTGTAAAATCGGGATAATAACTGTACCTTCCTGATAGAGTTGGTGTGAGTGTTAATTGAGAATAACCAGACCTTTTTCTCACGGGTTGGCATAAGTATCAAATGAGTTAATGTGTGTGCAGTACTTAGAATGATGCCTGCCACACAGTGAGCTTCAGAAATTATGACAATGATGAGTCCATGGAACTCACGAAGAGCCACCAATTCTTACCATTGGCTTTGCTTTTGTAAAAATCTCTTACCTAATTTCCTTCCTACAACTCTGCCTTCAAACTCTTTTTGGTATGGAATGTCAAAATCCATCAATTTCCTAAAACCTCTTATGAGTCTACTTGTTGTTGACAAGAGAATGAAGTCCTGTAACGGGGCACTCAAGGTCTTCTCCTACCTGGCCTCAGCTACGCATTAATGATTCTCACGGTTACAAGCGACAGAAAGCAATTCAGACTGGCTAAACAAACGGGAAATGTATTGTCTCCCATATCACTTCGAGATCCAGGGGTATAAATGTGTCGGCCTCTCTCTGTGACAGGCACTCTCCTCAAAGAGACCCCTGGGAATTCCAGGCCTACATTATCCTTACAGCTGGCAATCTCATAGAAAGAGAATGGCTCTTCCCTACAACTCCTACGAAATTCCTGGGATTTAGTCTTGGCACGTTGGATGACTTGAGCCCTGTGCTCAGCTCCAGACCAATTATTAATACTACCTCCAGGGAGGTGGCGGGTGGTGATTGGTCAAGAGATGATCACAGGCCCCACTCTGAATCCAGGAGCAGGGTCAACTCCACTCTTCAGATACTAAGAATAGATGGGTCTCCCTAAAGGAATAGAGTTATTATTACAAAGAGACTCGAGAATGAATATTGAGTAGGCAAAAGTAACAGATGTCCACCACAACCTACCCTCCCTGCATTACTTATTCATTGAACACATGCTGCAATTTTCTATTTCCTGCCCTTGTACGTAATGTTCTCTCTGCTTCAAACGTCTGATACCTCCACCTATCAAAAGTTCAAAGTCCATTTTAAATTATACTTATGTAACCTACACCTTGACAAACATAATTTATTACCTTTGTTATAGCCCTTGTCATTATCCAGCTTGTCTTATATTGCATTGTGTGTGTGCCCTTCTTCTCTCACTGGATTGTAAGCTCCTTCCGGGAGATAATCATGCCTCAAACAATGTCACATACTTGTACATTATTTGGAGATCGAAGAGTATCCTCCACCATATGAAAAGATTCCAGCCAGCTGTAAGATATCATAATGAAGTTAGTTGTTGTCATCATCATTGTTTTCTAGTACTATGTCTCCCACATGACAATTTTCTAATAGATATTTGATTGATTTACTACACTATCTGCCTGTAAATCAGAAGTGATTTTCAGCAGTCTCAAAATTCTCCGTATTCACTCTCCCTTTTTCTAAACTCCAGATTACACTATTCAGGTACACAAATGTGTCTTCTTTCAAAATGCTCCAGACGTCTGGGCCAAGCAAATAGAGTTATGATTTTATTTTTTGTCTGCATGTAGATCAGGTTCTCTCGCATTGCTTTAGTTTTATTCCTCAGCAACCTTTTACATTTTAATGTTTTCTTATATCTTACGGACCTTAATCAAATGCAAAACTTTGAGTTTTTAAGAAGGCTTTCCTAAGACCAGCGACCACATATTCACTGGCCTTTGGATGGTCTGACAGCCTCTAATAAGCATGCCTGTCCCAGAGCTAGTGAGGCCTGTGTGCTTGACCGGGCCCTGGTGGCTTTGGCTTCTCTCCGTTTACCTATTTAGAGACTGTAGCCCATTCACCAACCTTGCAAATGAATGTTGAGGGTTGCTGTGACAGGAAGGCTGATCTCTGGCAAAACCTGATGTGGGCTACCCCCGCCCCTGATTTCCTGTTCCTCACATTTTGTACACACCTTTCCTGTCCTAAGACACGCTCAGAGTTTACCGCCCTCTGGCTGCCTGGGGACACATTTTGGAAGTCCATCTGGATCTGCATTTTCTCCTCTCTGTTTTCTCCTCCTCTATTCATAATAATGCCACTTGCTGACCCTTTGGAGCCAAGACTCTTTCATTAGATCAGTTATAGTTATTAGTTGTGACCAATGAGTTAGTTATTCATGACTTGATGCAACAACACTTCCAATCACACATTTAATTCACACTTTTTAGTGAGACTGACTGGAAGCAATTCTCAACTCAAAGAAAAGACAACAATGGGATGAATGTCAGGCAACAGAGCAGCTGTGGAGTTCCCTGAGAGTTGGAGGAGACAGGGTGAGGCATGCCTTTAGCCATGCTTTATGGCAAATTGAGCACCCCTGATAAGAGCAGGTGAGAAACAGTGAGAGATTGGAGCAGAATACACCTACTAATGCTAATATGAGACACTCACTGAAAACATGGGTTACCAGCTCCTGGTAAGCTAATGGTACTGCCCCCATGCATATTCTAAGAAGCAGGAACCAGGGATCTGTAGACAAAATCCAACAGGAGATAATACTTCTGGCCAATTTGACTTTTCAGTATCTTTTTTTTGTTGTTGTTTTTTTTTGAGGATCTTAATGGCTACCACTTATATCATGTGCTTGTTGCGTGCTTTAAACCTATCATCTTGTTTGGTCCACATGAACCCTCAGGGAGAGTCCAAGACAGAGATGATCCCATTTTTCAGATGGGAAGGCTGAGATTCAGAGAGGCTGGCTTAACGTTTCCTAATGTTTCCTAATTAGCATATTGTAGAGTTAATATTTAAATCCAAGTGTCTGCCTCCAAAGTCCTTGGTAATCCCAAAACCCACCCAATCCTGTCAAAATAGGCCACTTAAGCAGTTTCCAAGTTCTCATACACAGATCTCTACATAACTGGTTTAGTCACAAAACATTGTTGAGCATCTACAATGTATAATCGTTGTTAGTTATTGAGAACGCCAAAATACATAGCAAGGGCCATGGGAACAGTAAGGATAAAGCACTGAGCTGTGCCTGGGGGAATGAGAGAGTTTCTCAGAGGTTGGTACATTTTAACTGAGTATTTGAAGGATGAGTAGGAGTTTGGCGGGCACAGAACAGGAGAAAGGATGCTTCGTTTCTCCTTTAGACTCTTGTCCACTTTCAGAAGGGAAGCACAGGGAATGCCAAATGGCCATATCCTTGTGGTGTCCTTGTTTGATGTCCTTGGAGGGACTTGTGAGCTCTATGGCAAGAGGATGGCAAGTAGATCCAGGGAGACATGATACATGAGGAAGAGTGTAGGGAGACTGGATTCTGCACAGGGAGAAGAAGACACAGTGACGGAGATTTGGCTATGGTATCTGGAGTTTGGGGAGCAGAGAGGTGAGGAAATAGATTATGAAGAATGTAATATAGATCCAAATAACAGTGGAGGAGGGCTAAACTTAAGCAAAGACCCTTAGGCAGAGGTTTAAGGGAGACTGTCCTGGCCCATTTGCCTTAATGAGAAAAAATTCACTAGCTTGTAAAAAGTGATATTAGTCAGTGCTATCTGAAATGACAAAACCAAAAAATCCAAATTTTGGTTTATTAATTCAATTGAATTTGCTACAGCTATTAAGAACAACTCTTTTGGAACACAGAAACTGCCATCATTAAAACAGCACAGTACAAAATTTGATTCATACTCCAAGTGGAACTAGAATATATATATGAGATTGAAAGTGGTTGTGCTGATTGGTACCATTATTTTTGTTTTTCACAATTTAAAAGGAAAGTTTATCTCAAAGTGATTTTTCTGAGGCTCTGTAATGATACTGAGAATAATAATATCTACCATTTGTTGAATGCAGTTTGTGTCAGACACTGTTGTGTTTCCTGGATTATCTAATTCAATCTTCGCAGCAGTTATATCAGGTGAGAAAGTTCTTTGGTAAAGGTCACCAAAGTCACTCACTCTGGTACATTATTCTGCATGCAGTAGGTCTCTCCTGATCATCTCCCTGGGACTTTGATTGCTGGAATACCAACAGGCCCCACACATGTTGAGCAAATCCTTGGCATGAGAGCCTCTGACTTGGATAGGAGTAGCTACCTCTTTACAAAGAGATGAATTAATGTAGGGTTAGGCTCAGAAAAACCTTGGTTTTGTTGTTTCCACCTTCTTTGTTTCCTGTTGCCTCTTGATATCCTCATCCTCATTTTTTTCTATCAGGTTACCCAATTTTTCTTAACTCCCGGTTGTCTAACAACAAGCATACTCTCAAGAAATAGGGTGTGCCGTACGATGCATTTAAATATTGGTCATTGGGTGTAGCCCAATCAGGGGTTTTTAGACCCCGGCTTTTAGAGCTGGGGTCACGATTCTCCCACTCACATGCTATGCAGACTTCTGAGTACAGCTGTGTGTTTACTGGGAATTTACTGTTCTGGCTTGCACGGTGTCACTTCTCCCTTTCCCGGCGATGCCAGGACCCTGATTTTCCTTTAGAGGCTGGCTCCTCTCCACAGCTTATTCTATTTTGGTGGCATGTCAGCCAACAAGCCTCACCTACTTAGCCAAGGAGGGGCCAGGGGTCCAAGCCTGGCCAAATAGAGTTCCTTTCAGGAAATCTTGACAGGCTAACAGCAAGGGGAAAACGTGATGTGGTTAGATTCATTTCACTGGCAGCACACAAAGAAATTATGCACACTAAGAATTAGCTCCTGCTCTCTAATTCCCAAAGCAGTTCCATTTTCTCTCCTACTCCATTTCCTTCCATTAAATTCCTCTTTTGCTTAAATTAGCCGGAGTTGGCTTCTGTTGTTCACAATGGGAGAAAAGTCCAACTCGCAGTATACATGTGAGCATTTTTCGTTGGTGTGGAATTCTTAAAGTTCTCAAAAGCATCCATGATTGAAAAGGGCTAAGAATCACTAAATTCAATGATCATTTCTACCTTTGAGGAAGGATTGGATACATGCATCCTTACAAATTAAAAGGTGCTTATGTCACCAAACTATAACAAAATTGGGGAATTCGTGGCATCCTCTTGCAAAGTGGAGTTAGTTTTGGCATAATGGATCTTTCTCAGAAACTCATAAAATAATTGTAGAAAGCTCCAAATCAAAAGGCTAACCCTGCCTTTACCCATGGTTGAGGTTTGCTTTCTGATCAAAGACACTCCTTTGCCAACACCCCAACCCACACCTGTCCTCACAGCATTTTCTCTCCGGTCAAAAGAGCTCTCTTAATGCACAGAAAAGTTATGCACAGCGAGGGAGTCAGGGCAGAAAAAATTAAGTCTGTCTCTAGGTCGGCCTTCCTCCAAGTCCCAAGCCTGGAAGTGTGCAAGAAGGCAGGAGCTCCCGAATCTCTGTCCAGTTTGAAAAAAATCAAAAGCATTTTTTTCTGTCTTTCCCTAGCTCTTGAAGTTACTAGAAGCCAAATCTGCTGTTAGGTAAAATTGGATGGTTTTTTTTTTTGTTTGTTACCATTCTAAAACTAAAGATTTTCAAAAGGAAAAAGGAAGGAACAAGCAAATGGAACCACTTATAGGTCCAAACCACTAAAACCAGAGACAGTTCCAATATATACCTAATTTTTGTCCCTAACTCATCCCAATATCCTTCTTTCCTGCCAGAAAATATTTCAGCTTTATGCAAATAATACCATTTAAAATTTTGGGCAGTTGTTTTAATTATTACTATTTAATCATGTGTGTGCACACATATGCACACACACACACACAGAGACTTCACTTACTCTCCTGAGCTCCCCTTCCGTCTTTGCTTCCATATCACTTAAAATGTGGTGAGTTCACAAAACTAAGTTTGTTTGTCTTAGTCTGCTTCCCACAAGAATTGAACTGCTGACAGCAAGGGTGACATTGTAATTTGACCTTGATTCCTTGAAAAAAAATTGCTGCTGGGATGTCATAGTGGGCAGAGTGGGCAAATCCAACTGGTATCAGTGAGAGCTGTGTTTCAATAAGGACTTAGAATCAGTGCGGAGCAAATGCACACTTTAAATAAAACGCACATCGGCCTCCAGTGGGAAGGGGTCATAGCAGTGTGATGTTCAACCACTATGAATTTACATGCATAGGACCCAAAGTCCATTAACTTTCAGAAAGAGAGCCTGATGGCAGCAGTCATTTAGGTTCCCCGGCCATCTTTCCTAACTAACTCAGAGGGTTAATCATCGACTGTTTTAAAAATCTATTTCATATTTTATCAGAATATTGTCCTTAATATAAATTTGTCATTCAAAAATCTGCAGAGTACCAAGCAGCGCCTGGCACTCTATCAGATGCCGTTAGATACAGCAAAGGGAAGAATGCACATTCTGGTTGGTTGAGCTAAAGCTTACCCAAGAAGCAATTTTTATCGATATCTTATATTAATTGTAATAAAAGCAGTTACTACTTGCTGGGCAACAGGTACAGTCTAAGAACTGTGCAAGGTGCTGCACATAGGTGAGCTTTAATGCTCCCAGCAACCACAGGATGTCAGCTAGGCATTATAGCAAAAGCTTGTGCTTCCATGAGAAGCCATGCATTGTTTAGTGCAAACCCTTCCAGGCTATCTGATTCTGATTCTTTAGGGGACTCTGTGCTTTTCACTGCCTTTGAGCTATTCCGTAACTCTGTAGGTTACAGGTAAATGATTCTTGTCTACAGGTAGGTAAATATATGTCTATGAATGGAATTAAATTTAAGTTTCCACCCATACACCCCACCCTCCATCCCCCTGTAGTAAAAGCTGGTTTCTATTTGTAAACAGCTTTCAACATTCCTTTACTCCGTATAAATTTGTGTTTCTTTTACTTCTCCTCCGAATCAAGTTTAACATTTACCTGTTAAACAAAAATTTGTTTTACTTCCCTTTGAATCAAATTTAATGTTTACCCATTGAATAAAATCTTTAGCACGTGTCCATTTTATATCTATATGAAGGTCATGATTTTACATTTAAAAATGTACTTTAACAATATTATTAGTTCCATTTTATGGATAAAAAACATTAAGGCTCAGGGTAAAATAACTTTCTCAGGACCATTAATGATCCAGTGACCTAGCCAGGGTTAAGTCCCTGCACTTTCTGACTCCACAGCCCATATACTTTCTTCTAATTGTGCACCTGCTCCATGCCAGGCATGTGCTGAGTGTGTAGGATATTATTTTAAGTCATTTAGATACCGATGACCTCTTCTATGCTGAAACTGTAAGGTTATAAAATATTCATGATATAATCTCTGCTTGCCAGATGATAATCAAGGCAAAAAAAAGTAGAAGAAAAATGCCTAATAGTTAGGGAAAGAAGTGTGAGTATAAGAGTACAATGGAATTAATCTTGGAAAGCTTTTTGGAAGAGAGAGTTTCTTAATTTGTATCATCTAAATGGAAGAGGCATTTAAAAGAAGCCTGCAAATTAAAGCCAACAACTTGTAAACTTATGTCCTGAAGCTTCAAGCACTGTGATGTAAGTAGCAAACAAGGAAACAGGATTAAACCATTGCTTGAACATCTGTTCTTTAACAACGTAAAAAATGTGGCAAATGAAACAAGAATCTATTCTAATCTCTCAATCAATCCCATATCTAACTATTTTCCATGAGGCTTCCATTGCCCCTAAATTTGATAGTGTCATTCTGAGAACTGTCATTGGTTCTTGTGTGTTTGCAGGCTAAACCCTAAATTCCTTTTCATTATGTATCTTTGATCTGGTCCCTGCTCACTTTTCATTTCTTCTGGTATCCAACAGCATTCCTTTCAGTTGGCCTCTCACTCTTTCTCTCTCTCTCTCTCTCTCACACACACACACACACACACACACACACACATACACACACACACACCTGCCTCACAGTCTAGGCCCCCGACTCCCTAAAGTCCTTGCAATCTCCAACCGACCAAGCTATGTTGCAACTCAGTCTTTATTGAAACGTTCCTATAACATTGTCCCTTCCACCCACCCTACCTTGGCAATTGCCTATTCATTCATTACTCAACACTCAACTTACGAGTCACCTTCTTTATGAAAAGCTATTGATCATGATTTGTGAAAATCAGCCTCCTCTAAACATACATGGTTTCAAGCATGTGTTTACGCAGCCCTTGGTTGTGCTTATTTGTTTACATACTTGCACCCGGAGACAGTGCCTGGCCGTCTTTGCTCTCGCTTCTCTCCCCAGAGTTCACCGCAGCGCCTGCTGCACAGTTTGTGCTCAGTAATCGAAGGTGGGGTGCATCAGGGCATCTGTGTACTCTCCAATGTGGCAGGCTAGGTGAGGGGGCCCTCAAAGGGATCACAGAGATCCCACGTTCAAACGCCTCCCTCCATGGCGCAGAGAGAGCTAGAAGTAGTAATAGAGCACAGTAGGAAACCGAGGTACCAGGAGAGCTGGAACTATCAGGAGGCCACAGGACTCTTGCCTAAGTTTAGTACCGACTCCAATATGCCACACCGATTTCTGATGTGGTAGTGGGTGGGGAAGAAAAGTCTCCCTTGGAGAGAGGGATGGTTTATGCTTTGTTTTGTTTTTGTGGTGCTTTCATAATTTTGGTAAGGATATTTTTAAGCCAGAGCATGGGGTGGTTCAGGTTCTATTACCCAACTTGGCATTTTCCTCCCGTACACAGAGCAGCTCTGAGCCCTTGTCACAGCCCTGTAACCACACTCCCTGCTGAGCCTCATGCTAAATCCACAGTGTCAGTGACAAACAAACACTGACAGGTGTGCAGCACGCTGAGCGCGGGAGGATGTTTATTCCAAAGCAAGGGTTAGTAAACCGGAAGCCAGAATGAAGCCTGTCCAGACGTGACCGAACCCCCTGGTTTCTTCCCACATGCCCGGGGGACAGGGAAGGTTGCCGAAGGCTTCTGAGGGCTGCCGTGGCCCCTCAACAGCCAGCTCCTCCTGAGAGTGGGCTGCAGAAATGGGTGTGCGTAATGCGTTCAAAGCTTCTGTTGGAGTCGCTCGTTAAAGCTCCTGGGGCCTCTTAGATCCAGGCGCACGCTGCTGGTGTGCACGGACTCCCTGGGTGTCCTCAGATGCAGCCCCTGGTGGGGACTGGAGAGCAACAAAGGTCATGTTCAGGACAGGGGATCTTTCACGAGATCCTGTTTGAGGGAAAAGGTGGACTTTTACAAACTCTGTCTACGCCTATCATCCTACAGAGTGGATCCAACTCTCTGCCCTGAGAGAAAATTCTGTTCCTTTATTTCTGAAGCTGCCACCCTGGTGTTCCCCTGAACCAGGTGACTACAGGATGATGCATGATGATAGTTGCCGACGAGAGCAGCCAGGCTGCGTGGAGCCCTGACCGCATGCCGGGCTGTGGAGCAAGTGCTTCATGGGCACTGTCTATTTAATGCTCACCTGGGCCCTCGGAGGTAGACAGCATTGTTAGCATGGTCTCCACTTCACAAATAAGGAAACAGAGGGAAAAGGGAGAAATGCAATCGCCCAAGGTTATACAGCTAGCAGTTTGCGGTGGAGCCAGAATTTGAATCCAGGCAGTTGGTTGCAGAGTGTGTGCTGTCAGGCCTTCAGGGTACTGCGATTCACCTGACAGTTCTCAGCCTCAGCTCTACCTTACAGTCACCTGGGGAGCTTTTAAAAATGCCAGTGCCAGGGCTTACCTCCAAAGATAGTGAATTATGTGGTTTAGGGTAGGCTGGGTACTAAAAATATATATATGTGATATATTATATATATGCATGTGTACTATGGTTTTTGCAACCAGATTAGCCTTAGTCACTTACAGAGTGCAGCCGGCATGGTAGGTGTTCCCCATCACGTCATCCAAGGTAAGCGTGGGGGTGCAGACAGCATCTGAAGCCCAGCCAAGGAAGGTCTGGCATGGGCGTGGTGCCATGACTAAGGCTTGGGGAAGAACGCCAGAAAGAAGGCAGAGGCGGCCAAAAAAGGTGCTGTGCTAGAAAGACGAGAAAACCAACACAGGCCCATTGCGCCGTCTGCCAGGAGTGGCCATGGAGACACGCCAAGGGGAAGACCGCAGAGCGACCACCTTCATGCCACACAGAGGGTTCCCGGAACTCCCCAGTACTAAAAAGAATTAGAGTTCCCAGAAAGGTGTTTTAAGAGAGAACCTTGCCCTGTAAATCACATCTGTTGGAGGTACCGGGAATGTTTAGGGATCTGAAGTGCACAGCACAGGAATCTCCTCAAACCAGGGGCTGTGGGGCTGTGAGTACTGGCAGGGAGGGTTCCCAGCCCTGCACTTGCTGGTCTGGAATCAGCTCGTATTAGTTACGCGTTACGTTCTCTCCCTGCTTGCACTTTACACATATGCGTTAAAATTATAAAATTCATGTCTCTTAAAGACAAATTAAAATATTTTAAAATAGAAAAAACTACTCATAATTTTATCACTCAAATATTTGGTATACTTCTTTATGTTGTTGTTTTTCCTGGATGTAATTTTTTTGACACAATGTTAATCATAATGTACATGCAAATATTATAGCCTGCTTTTTCACTCAAAATCATATGACTATTTATTCCTTACATAAATTTCTTTCTTTCCTTCATAATAATTACACTAATAGTGACCAGTTATTGCTGGGTTTCTGAAAATTGAATAATCTATGAACTCATTCTATAGGAAAAAATTTTTCATGAACATTTGTTGATAAGAATTGTTTTTACTTTTACTTAACTATATAAGACTCCAAATAGGTACTTTATAATATAAAGATATATGTCTATATATTATCTCTCTCTCTATATATATATATCTCCTTTTTTATCAGGCCTAAAAGATTCTTTATTACTTGCAAACAATCATGAAAGCAAAACGATTTTACATGTTAAAAATAAAATTACGAAAGCAATAAAATTCAAAATAGTAACATTAATTAAATGTAACAAGCCTTGTTTTGTGAGTTTAATTATTGTTCACCACTAGGGTGCAAGGTATGTTGCCTTCTTGGTGCTAATAGGGTTGGTGCTGTGGGATCACTCAGTTTTTTCCTGTTTTGAACTCTTAGAACCTTTATATGACACTTCCTTTATGTCAGCTCTATTTTCCTTCTATTCTCTCCAGCACATGACAATTTAAGTAATACTGCCTGGTGCCGATGTAATCATAAACACAGATCACAAATTGAATCCTCAAATCGAATCCAAATGGATCTTTCTGCTAATCCAGAATATGGCTATATTTATTTTTGAATTATGATTGAAAGGTAAACATAGATGTAAAAATGTTTCATGGAGAACTTCTAAATCTAGAGAATTTATCATCAGATCCCTGCCATTTTGAGAAATATTGGTTTATTGAATGCCTCCCTTGTGCCCGATAACTTATCTAGAACCACTCACTACCTGTATCAAGACATCATTCCCATTTCACTGATGGGATAACTGAGGTTTGTACATGTTATGACACTTGCTGAAGGACGTGGAGCTGTCAGGTAGAGGAGGATGAATTCTAATCCTGGTCTCAGCCATTCCAAAGCCAGTGTCCTTGGATGGCAATCTCTCATGGCCTCCACAATTTTTCACAGTGTTCTTTTCCCATCTGGGATTTAGCATCTTTACACTGACTGGGACGAAGGCTACAGATAAATGACTGTTTTTTGCTATAGAGAAAATCTAGCATCTGTCACTTATGGTATATAAATCTGCTTATGAAAATAACCTTGCAAGAATGGACACTTTAAGATATTTCAGTAGATTTGGCAGTAGCTCAGGTGGTTAGCAGTAGCTTGCCAGCTATTAAATGGTTCTGAATATATGAAGCAGTATAATTTCCTTCGCAAAAGAGCTTTGCCACGTGGCATAATCCCTGCACACACATTGGCGTGTACAGGAGCTCTGTTTGTGCAAACCAATTCTTGGACCCAATCACACTAGCTTGGTATTTCATCTTTTGGCCCAATACCATAAACTGGTACAAATAACATTAACCCTGCCATGCAACAAAGTTTAGAATAGTAAATCAGCCAGCCTGTAATTATATTGGGGCAGCCAGCTTTCTTCTCTCAGTGAGCAGATTGATGTATCTGTTTAGACTGGCTGCCCTTAGGGCTCTCTGGGAACCTGGGCTGACTTCCTAGTGCCCAGGCGGGCAATGCCCCAGATCCCTGTGAATACAGGTGAGTTCCCACTGTGCAGGTTTGCTGGGGCCAAACTGGTTTCTAAATCTGTTTGGCTCCTCTGTGAGGTACATAGCTGTCAAAAGTGACACAAAGCAAAGGGCTGAGGATGGCAGGAAGGCACAAGCTCACAGTCAGGCTGGGCAAGGAAAGGCAGGGGAGGCGGGCAGGAAGCTTTCTCAGGCTGTGCGATCCTTAGGTGGCTGTTAACTTAGCATTGGAGGACAGTGTTGGACAGAAGAGGTTGGACCAGGTAATCCCTTTGCCTGAATTCTTGTCATTTCTTTAGCACTTGGCAGAAAGAACTTGAAGCAGCAGATTTAGGTGGGCAAAATAGGACGTGTAGGAAGAGCATTTTGCATAGGGCAAAAACTCACCTGTCTCTCGTTCTGCCCTGGTTCCAAGCATGTGTGAAAAAGATCATATTAAATGTTGCAAAAGGAGGGGCACTCCTCTTAAATGCTCCATTAAAATCTGAAGATCAGTGCCATTCGAGTTTAAATGTACCCTTACAACGCAGCATCAAGCCTGATGAGCACTTTATCCACACATCGTAGAGTTTTTTGCCCGGGCAGTGTGAAGATTTTCCCCACAGATATGTTCCCCACCTGATTCTGAATGGCTTAATTTGCCTCTGCGTGTCTGACCCATTTGCCTTCCCCACGTTAAATTGGATGGTTTGTTTTCTGACATCAAGCTGGCTCTTTTGGCTTCATGGTTGTATCTCTTTGCTTTTGCAGTTTTCTCTGCTGGGAATCCTCTATCTCTGGCTCGTCACATGCTGGTGCCTTTTGGTGCTCTGGCCCCAGTTCAAATTGCCCCTTTCCTCGCCTCCCCCCTCCTACCCACTCTCTGTTACATGTCTTTGTTTAATACTTAACACACTCTAGAATTGTCTCATGTACTTGTTTCCTTGATGTTTTCTGCTTTCCCCCCTCTGCCCGCCATGGCCATGCATGGATCTCATTCTCCACCATGTCTCCGGTGCTCAGGACAGTATCACGCTCACCGTGGGCAGGCACTAAATATTTCCTCTCATGTGATGAGCCCTCAAAGAGCACTAATCATGTGCCAGACACTACCCTGGGAGCTTTGTGAATATTAACTCACTTAATCTTCACAACAAGTCTGGGATGTAGTCCCAAGTTTGTCTCTATTTCATAGATGGAGAAACTGTTAAGTAACTTGCCCGGTTAGCATTGAACCTGGGCAGTCTGATTCCAGATTGTGCACTCTAGACAACTGCCCTGTGCTGTCTCTGGGATTTTTGTTGCATGAGTAACTGAGCATCTGTTAACACCATTACCTAAAAACTCATAGGATCACTATAAGCTCTAAGTCCAATGAACACAAATATTATGGCCCCAAAAATACAAGTTTTAAGTATATGAAAGATACCATATAAAGTTAAGAGTCACCAGATTTAGGAAGTCATTGTCTTAAGAGGTAATGGCCACATAGTTTCATTCTTGGTTCCTAATTATCCAGAGATGGTAGAGAGACAGGAGGGTAAATCCTGAGATGATGATGATATCATCATGAAAAGAAAATATTTTTCTGTTTAAGCTGTCACAGGCGCTAAAATATTGACCAAATGGCTGGAGGATGCAGGAAACTGGACAGTGTTTAAGAATCTTGGTGGGTTTTATATCTTGTTGAATATCTTGAAATGTGTTGTTATTCACAGAGCTCTACTTCATATATTTTGGTTGATTGATTTGTTTAAACTCATACATTTTAAAGCAATATAATAAATGTGTATACATTTATTGAAAAAAATCAATATATTTAGTTTGCATACACACTTGGGAAGTTCTTAAGAATCTTGGCGAATAGAAGCCTTTTTAACTCTTTCAAAACATTTCACATTTATCCTCTCATTTTATTTCAAAACACCACTGAAGCAGGCAGAGCTGGAATAAATGTTATTTTCTCCAGGTGACGTGGCTCCCAGGTCACTGGTCTGGATTCTTGTGCTTTTCTTCCTGCCTCTCACATTCCTTTTGCTATTTCCTCTTCATCTTCCAACCTTGAAGCACTGGTGTGACCCAGGATACAGCCTTTGGGCATCTTCTCTTCTCGGCTCCCTGATGGTCTCACTCATTCTCTTGGACTTAAATATCATCTCTGTGCAAATGACATTCAAATGTATTTCCAGCTCTGTTCTGTCTCTATCTCAGAACTACTAGTCTCTTTGACGTTTCCCGTTGGTTGTCTAATGGGTATTTTAAACTTAATTGCCCCAAACTGGGTTTCCAGAATTGCTCCTCTTAGTCTTCCCCATATCAGTAAAAGATGACTCCATGCTTCTAGCTGCCAGGCCAAAGGCCGGGGGCCATCTCTGACCCCAGTCTTGCTCTGACACTCTACATCCAGTGTGTTGCAAATCCTGTTGTTTCTAACTTTAACATCCAATACACCCAGGATCTGGCCTTTTCTTTACACTGCCACTGCTGCCACCCTGGGTCACACCTCTGTCACTTCTGCCTGGTAGATGGTAGAGGGCTCTGAACTAGCCTCCCTGCTTCTCCGTTGCTGCCCTCTGCAGCGGTGGTGGCGGAGTCGACCAATCGCCTATTGAGAATATTGGGGAAAAAAATGGATGGTGGTGTCTGTACTGATCATGTACAGACTTTTTTCCTTCATTCTAAAAAATACAATATAAGTATTATTTACACAACATTTACATTGTATCAGGTGTTACAAGTAAGGCAGAGATGATGTAAAAGCATCCAGGAGCACGTGCATAGGTAATCTGTGAATACTATGCCATTTTGTATGAGGGTCTTGAGCATCTGCACATATTGGTATCCCAGGTGGATCCTGAAACCAATCCCCTGTGGATGCCAAGGGATGACCATACTCTCAACACAGCAGCCAGTGATTCTGTTGTCCTCCACTGGAAATGCTCCAAGGACCTCCCCTATCAGAGAAAAAGGAGTTCCTCGGGACCTACGCAGCAGCCCATCCCCTTCTGCTTTGATAGACGCCCCTCCCCATGACGGCCCCACACTTCCAGATCCAGCCCCATACCCTTCTTACACTCCCTTTCATTTTTTTCTACCTCAGGGCTTTTGCATTTATGTTTATGTACTCTTAGCTCTGCCTAGAATGCTCCTCCTCCAGAGATTCCTGTGGCTTTTCCCTCAATTCCTTTAGGTCTTTATTCACATGTCACTTTCCAGCAAGGCCTTCCCTTGCTACCCTATTCAAAACTATGAGACCCTCCTTTTATGCTTCCTATACTCTTTTGCTTAATTTTCTTTCAGAACACTTAAATTACTATACGTATTCTATATGTGTTAGCATAAGCCTTATTTTTCTGCCTGATCTAAAAATGCTGATAATAATGACATTGACCTCACAGAGTGGCTGTAAGGATTCTAGTACAAGTGTCTAACACTGTGCCTGTTATAGAGTTAGCGTTCAGCAAGTGCTAATGTGCTTCTGCTTTGCGTGCCCCATAGCGCCTAGCTCAACGCCCCACCCGACGTGCAGAAGATGTCCTTACAGTGCTTTTAAACAGACAAATGGCCTAACTGGCAAAATCAGCATTTCCATCCTTGCCTTTATTGTGGAGAGGCAGCATGATGCCAAAGATTTGCCCACATGAAGAGTCTAAAGTCAGCTCGGACCATTATCACCACTCAGCTAGGTCTTGTTTGAAAACAGTGACCTGAGTCAATTTAACTCCAGGAAAGATTCTGAAAAATAGAATAGATTTCCCCCAGAGAAGAGGCTGTTACACGAGAGCATAACCTTTAAAGTGTGCTCAGTAATAATGCCTTCTGAAGCATTTATGCAATTAGATGTATTTCATTAATCGTGTTTTCCGAGCAGAGCAATTTGAAAGAACATGTTCCCTTCTGTCTCACTCTGTCATGTTCTCATCAGCCCTTTCACAAATTAATCTGAATAAAAGCAACTTCCCCTCAGCGGTGACTTAAAATAAGACACTGTTCACATGATTATTATTTCATTGTGCTTTTATGCATATTCCTCTGTGCTTTTTAATTATATATAATTACCAGGGAACAGGGAGTAAAATCTGTTTAATCTAAAATGAAACATGCTAAATAGATAACGTTTCCAGTTCCTGCTTTTTTTTTTTTTTTAAGGTATAATTCTAAATCAGGGAGATCAGGTTCATGAGTGTAGACTTAGATCCTACAGAAAATGCAGGCTACATGATGGACTATTTATTTCATGTACGTGCTATTACTTTTTAAAAATTGTCATGCAACTTAGCAACTCAAGTAATGACATCTGGGGTGCAAGTATTTCAAATGCCATTTTTTTCCTTCTTATAAAATAGTTGCAATTAACTGCAAACAAGAGTTAAACTTGATGGTAGCATATGGTGACTTTGCTATGACGATATGTTTTTACTGCAGTTTTCAATGTGTATGTTTCTGATGATGAGCAATTTTATTAAAGCTTGTCAGAGTGATCATGTTATAATGCATGATACTGCTCAAGAGGCAGCACAGATCAGTGTTAAGTCTCAGGCCCTGGAGACAGACTTCCTGCTCCTGAACCTAGTTTTATCTTTTGTATTAGCTATGCCGTCTTAGGCAATTTACATAACTTCTCTGTACCTCAGGATCTTCACCTGCACTGCAAGGTTACAATAGTAGGTATCTCAAAGGGTTGCTGTTAGAATTAAATGAGCATATATAAAGTACTGAGAATAGAGCACTCAGTGAAAGTTAATTCTTGTTATCAGTTATAAAAGGCAAGGTCATGCCACAGTAACCGATAAGTGTAAAATCCCAGTGGCTTGAAATAATAGTGGCTTGTTTCTTGCTCAAACGACATGTCCCTCAAGGAGTAGCCATTTTATCAAATGCTGCCAGTTGCTGTGGCAGAAGTGAAGATAACTCCAGAGGGTCTTGCCCCAGCAATTAAATGCTCCAGGCTGGAAGTGGCACTGTCACTCTGCTCCTAACTCATTGGCCTGCACTGGTTACTGGGCCACACTGGACCACCTGGAGGCCAGGAGGTGCAATCCACCACGTGCCTGGAAGGCAGAGAGCCAGCATCTTTGGCAAACAGCACTTGTGACATCCACAGTTTCTGTTGTTGTTTTGCTTCTGCAGGAAAAGCATTTGGCCTTAGTGGTTTGAGTAGCCTTAACCCTTTGGGCTGCTGGCTGTCACTGTTGGGAATAAAGAATTGCAAGCTTCTTTCTGGGAAGGGCTTCAGGAGGATGGAGAGCGGGGGTGTCTCGGAGGACAGCAGGCTGAGCAGAAGGCTCTATTTAGCTATTGCATGCCAATCAGAGCCACTGAGCCGTCTGCAAGACAAATGGTTTAGAAATGTTCTCCATTAAAAAAATAAAGAGGACTAGTTCTAGCATTTTAAACATGTCAGCTGAAAGATAGTGTTAGAAATGGTGTTTATACCCATCCCCCCCCGTCAAGGTCCACCTCCTCTGTTCAAAGTTTGCATGGTTTCCCAAAGCCTGCATGCTCTTAGAGGTGGTTTTCTTTAGACTTTCCCAGGCTTACAATTATTTGTTTCCCTTGAATTTTTCTAGGGCCATCCAAACAAAAACAAATGACTTAGAGTTAGCTCTTGGTTATCTATGCAAATGCTTGGTGATCTTAAACAATGTGTATTTGCCTTTGATTGGGCTTCTTCTCCTGTTCTGTGGCCACATCCCTCCCCCTTCGCCTTTCAAACTTCCTCCAGGCTCCTCATACATAGGCAGGTTCACCCATTTGATTGTCCTTTGTTCTCTGTTCTTTCCAATCCTTTCTCACATGGGCTGGGTTCCTGCTTGGGGCTGGGGGAGATTGTGGGGAGGCCTGGGTTTGTGGTTTCCCTTTAATCTTGAAATACCTCGATATTAATAAGTTATTCTGGGCTTTCCCACTGCTGTGGCATGGCTGGAGGAAAGAGCAGTTTGGTTCGGATATTGGAAGTCAAGATTGGTTTGAATGAGGGAACACAAAGTAGACTCTTTTTCTATGAGACTATTACTGGAAAGGTCCCATAGCTATTGCCTCTCCTAGCCCCCACCTGCCATGGTAATAAGACCCCCATGCCTTTCCTCACACGATGCTCCCACCAGCTTGCAATGCTCTCCGTGCATGGGCTTTGGTGGCAGAAATACCTGCATTCAAAGTATGAGCCTACCATTTATTAGCGGTATGATTTAGGGGAAATTACTCACCTGCTCTGAACTTTGATTTCTTCCTCTGCAAAGTAAAGTAGGGTTTCATGACACTTAATGTGAAAAGCTGTTGTGACAACAATATGAGATAAGACATGTTAATTCCTGGCATAGTCCCTAATAATTCTAAATTAATTGTGGTTGCTATTAATTAAGACCCGGATTAGGTTTTAATCTCTTTTATGAATTCTAACCTGATGACTTCATTTCCTTCTACATACAACATCTTAGTTTTCACCTGTAACAAATCTCTTATAACAAATAGACCCAAAGCATATTGGCTTAAACGTGGTAGAAGTTTATTTCTCATATTTCAGTGCAGGGAAGAAGTTCCAGGTTGGAGGTGGGGAGGAGGTGGCAGGGGGTTGTCTTTGCTGTGTAGAGTCATTTAGAAACTCAGAGTGATACCTGCCCTGCTGTCCCAGGCATGTCACTCTAGTCATTGTCTGCCATTTCACCCCCAGGGAAGAGGAGGAACACAGTCCACCGAATAAAGAAATTCATCTCAGGGCCATGGGCTACTTCACAGGAGGCTGAGAATGCAGTGTAACTGGGCTTCCAGATCTGCCTTCTGTGAAGAAGAGGAGAAGGGATTTGGGTGGTCAGCTGCCCATCTCAGACTCAAAACCTTTTCATATATGTTGAGAACATCCTCTCCGCTAACCTATCAGCTCCTTGAATCAGAGACCTTGTCTTAACCTTAACTGACAAAGTTATGTTCGTGATAGCCACGCAATATCCATCCTAAGAATGCTTTAGGAATTGAGCTAATTCCCTGTCCAAATATCTCAGATCTGGTCTCCACTGAATCTGAATATTACTTTTGAGTACAATGAAATCAAGTGCTACCAGGTTGACTTAGGGATTTTATGTCTGGGACAGTTCATTCTTTGTAACAATTCAAAGACAATAACAACAAAAACACAGTATTTTCCAGTGATATGTGGATTCCATTAGCAATTCCCATTACTAAGTTATTCATTTTAATTATTTACTGATACATTATAGGGTACATTAAGTTCTCAGTGTCATCTTTCAATCATCATTTGAAATCACAGATTCATATATATTCTTAAAGAGCATTTATGAAAATAGGTATAGTAGATAAATCATAATTTTGTACGGAAAAGAATAGGGTGAAAATATATTATACTTTTAAAAAACCTATAATTTTAACCTAAAAGTCTAATAAAAATACATATTTGGATTGGTAAGCCAATTTTCTTACTTCAATTATGATAGAAAGTACACAAATAGGAACCAAGTAAAGTATGAGGCAGATCACTAGATTGGGTATAAATAACAATAAAGCAAAATAAAATATTTTAAATTTCCCCTCCTGCAGACACTAGTTCCAGTGAAGTCACTGTCTTTTAGCCTTCAACCCACCTTTCTCTTCACTCCTTGGTGATGTCAACAGGCTTGACTCTGCAAAGCACTTTTTGCTTTGCTGGCTGCTTCCTTAGCCTGCCTCTGCCAGTTGCATGACTGGAGACTACAGGGCTGGCAGGGGAGAGGGGTCTTCCTTCTTTTCCTTTGTTCCTGTTCTTGCTGTGAGGCCCTAGTAAAGCTTCTTCATCTCACAGTAACAGCAGTTCCATTCAGTAGCAGCCGCCGAATCCAGCTTGCAGTTTTCCAACACTCATCAAATTGGCCTCCTGGCATCCTTTAGAGATGTCTGCAGCAGCTGGTTGATACCCTTTCTTCAGGGGCCTGGGTGCTGAGACTCTGGAACTCATCCTCCAAGCTCAGAGAAACCAGCACCAGCCCAATAGCTGCCCCTCCAAGGAGGTCTGAGTGTCAGGTCCGTAGTGCCCCACTGCGAAACTGCTGAGTTCTAATTATTCCAACTTCTTCCCTGTGTTCCTCCTAAGATTGGTGGCTGCTTCCTGCAACTGTTATCTTCATGCCACCTTTTCTTTTTGCCTTTTCCATTTTTTAAATGCCTTAGTTAACAATTTTTATCTTCTCTCTGTTAAAATCACTGGTGGTTTCTGTCTCCAGACTGGGCCCTGATTGATACAGTACTTGAAGTTCTTTCAACAAGCAAGAGGACCAGAATGCTATGTATTCGAATCACACCTGTTTAACTGCTTGTAGATTCGGATTTTTAAAAGTTTAGCTGAATGATATACCCCTTTACTAAAAGTTATACTTAAAAGAAACAGCTAACTCAGATTTGCTTCTGCATTTGGTATTTGGGTGAGACCTTGAGAATGGATAGATTTTTTTGGATAGGCTTTGCCACTAATTCTATTACTTCGGAGCCAAATGTTTCTTTTCTATGCCTCATTCTCTCCTCACTGTGCTGGGGGAAAATAGTGCCTGTTACCAGGTGACCTCTACAACACCAAAAACTGACAGAGCCAGAGTTAAAGTCTGTTTGACTCCTAAACCGACCCTCTAACTCACTGTTTCTTGTGATTTTTGTTTGTTTTTAATTTATACATTCATTTATGAAACTAATTCATTCATTTATGAAACCAACCACGTGAAAGTCATTGTGCTCAGAACCATGAGAATTACCAAAAGGAGTAAGACGTGGCCTTGCCTTCAAGGAATTTACAATTTAGTAAGACTAGAAGATATTAAAAAGTACTAAATTCCTGACTTTAATACTGAGTAGTATGCAAAAAAGTGTCCTAAGGGGAAACGTGACCACAGGAGCACCCAGAGAGACGCGACACAGCCTGGAGAGGTCAGGGAAGTGTGGAGTGGGGAGGCAGAAGTTGACCAGAGCAGGGACAGAATAGGGGCTGGTGTGGGCAGAAAGACGGGAAGAAAGGATTGGGCCGGGATACACTTGGGAGAGCTGGGAGTGCAGAGATGGGTGAGGCAGTTTGGGGCCGGGTTGCTCGGAAACCAAGCTGTCTCTTCAGAGACCCTTTCACATTCTCTGCCATGTGCAAGAGCATTGAAGTTGGCCAAATTCTGACCTTCAAATTGATGAGACATTAAAACCTAAAACATTTAAGATACAAATCTGCAAGCATCCCTTACTATGTGCCAGGCACTGGTCTAAGCACTTTATCTTTCTAACAACCTAGGAAACAGGCAGTATTATTATCTCCATTTGACAACGGGGAAGGTGAGGCACAGAGAGGTTAAATAACTTGCCCAAGGTCACTCAGCCAGGAAGTGGCTAAGCCAGGATTTGAACTGAGCTTGTCTGGCTCTAGAGTCTAATGGTCTTAATCACTATTATAAAATGCTTAAAACAAAAAAGATCAAAAAGAAAAAGTAAACTCCTGAAATTTTCCCCTAATGCAAATGGTGCTCAGGAGGCTTCTGCTCTGGGTCCTGTCCCCGCCTCCTGCCCCGCCCAGACTGTGAGGTCTCCTGTCTCTGGGGAGCCTCTTACGCTCCAGCACGTGCTTCTGAGTGTCTTCACTGAACAACATGTTCTCTGTAGGAAGAGATGCATATCTCAAAGGGTTGCACTGAGGTCTCTATTATAAAAGAAAAGATGTGTCCTCTAATACGATTTTGGATTTTTCACCCAAGATGTATCAGCCCTTTCAAGATTTTTAAAAAAAAAAAAGCTGTCTGTGACTCTTTTCTTTATGTGTGTTGGCCTGACAAGATTCTGATCTTAGAGAAAAAAAATTTATATCTTTTCTGGATGCCAAGAATGACCGATGGAAATGAGGCAAGTGCAAATGGAAGGAGGTTTACTTACAAGGAAAAAAAAAAATCAATGCAAACCGCAGCCTCACTATTAAGGTTTAGAGAATCTGGTGGACTCCTAGGGGATGTTTAATTTTTCTGAACTACTCTGATTTGTCTCTCATTTCCTGAGATTTCTCTGGAATAGAATTAGAATTCAACATACTTCATAAAATCAAACAGAGCCAGAATTAATCTTTTCTTTATGATTCTGAAGGTAATTTAGTATATTGCACAATGCAGTGCCTTTTATTATGAACGTTATATAGTTTCACAAGAATCAGTCTGGTTATTTGAACTTTTGGGGTGTTTAGATTCTAGAGAAATAAGAGCTTATCATGTTCAGATTTTGCACAGAACTTTTGGAGATAAAAGTTACTTCAAATTTTAGGATAATAAGAATAATAAAGAAAATGGTCTCCTATAAGCATAATTTAAACTCAAAAGGAAATCTAGAGATTGTCTAGTTTGGGGATCCTTTATCCTCTAGGATCACACAACAGAAAGTGCTTGTCTCGATCAGGAGGCTACCCAGCTTTGGACCTGAGTCTTAGGACTCCCAGCCCAGTGCCCTTTCTCAGCATCTAAATATTAATACATCTGACTAAGGATCTATAGGATAAGGGTAAGGGTAAGATATATGCTTATCTTCTTGGCTCACCCTAAATGAGATGGTTTACCTGTTTGAAATAAATGAAAATTTAGAGTCCAAATCTGATTCAATACCATCCACTCTTCCATCTTTCCCCCTAACATCACACTGAAAAAGTAAAAAAGTATGTTGTTGTCAGACACAACAGTACCTCTATTCCAATCAGGAATGACAAAGTCATTTGCACTTTGCTTTGTCCATGCTATGGTAATAAATATGAAGGTTTTAGTGCTTATTTTGCATCTGCACCTGGACGCTAAATCTAAATCTAATTTTCTCTCATTGAACTAAGTAAGCAATATTTTTTGGTAAAGTTAATTTAATGCATCGGAATAGAAAACCAATTAGGAGCACCTTTAGCTGTGCTGATGTAGACACTAGAGGCTTGTAAAATTCACTCTTGGTTACCCACGCCTGGTACCACGCAGAGGGGAGAAGGCCGGGAGTGAAGTGCTTTAGGCACTTGTGCAAATCATTCGCCTTCACTGGTGTCCTGATAGATCAGCTTCTCCCATAATCGTGCCGAGCAGTCAATACAGCTACCCAGACGCTCCCGGGCTCTGGAAGTGCTGCCTCGCAGCTCTATTTGTTATTTCTAATTTATAGCCAAGGCACTCAGCCTCATCAAATGAAAGAGCAGCTAAGAGGACTTCCTTTTCTCTCTTAGTGCAAGCAAGGGCGGGATTAAGGTGTACAGTGATAATTTTTATTTCATAGTATAACTCTACTTAAAGATTAGATCTCATGATATCCTTCTGGGTGCTATTTTACCCACTGGCCTACTGATCTGGTATTATATGAATTGCAAACTCTAGATAAAAGGGAGGTAATTTAAGGATACTGAACTGATCTAATCCATAATGTCAGTCAATCAGCTGGTTCTGGCGGGCCTGAGACAGATTTTTAGTACCTTGTTAGTGTGCAGGGGAACCGAGGCAATTTGAGAGGGAGTTTATTAATTTAACAGCAATTTCCTGATCCCATTGGCTTTATGCCAGCCCATTTATTCCTCTTAAGTACTTAAGTGTGGCTTTTCTCTCCAGCCATCTAATTTCTGCATGGGCATCTGAGCAGGTCAATAGCTGGTAAGTCCAGGTAAAATGTAGTCAAAATTAAAGTACCCCAGCTTTGCCAGCGTCAGTTGGCAGCAGAAAAAAATGACCGATGAAGAGAGAACTGCATTTGGATAAAAGCAAGACAAGAATTATTATGTGAAAAGTCAAGTTCAAGACCCAGAATGGTATTGACTAGGAAAATTGTACAGTATTAGTTATGGTTCTTTGGTTGCGAATAGCAAAAAGTGAATAGTTAGCTAACGAAAAGATAAAATAAAATAAAATAAATAAAACAACGTTAATTTAATTAAAAAGTATCGATTGGATACTAAAGTATCTCATTAGCATCCAAGAAGAATTGCTTGAGGGAGTTGCAATTCTTGAGATGATAGTTCCAATGACTCTCTCTCTCTCTGCTTTCTCAGTATGTTTTTTTTTTTTCGGTTTGTGATATATTTTGAATGGCCTAAATTGGGTCAGGTGGCCACCCTGGCTCCATTAGCCTTGACAAGGATGCAGTAAGACCTCATTGTTCAGATATGACTGCTGAAGGCTTACCTCTGGACTCAGGGTAGACCCCAGAGAATCTGCTAAGCTATCCTCAAAAGTATCTAAGGAAGAATAGATCTTTCTTTGATGGCTTATGCATTGAGTATTCACAGCATTGTTCTGGAAATTTGCCCGTTGGGCAGCAGAGTTGGAGGAAAGGGCCTGAGCGTTAGTTTCAATGATAAAACACTGTCATTTGCCAACTTTGTGACTCTGGCTTTACTGTGCCTCAGTTTCCTCATCTGTGAGATATCTACCTTACTTGTCTTACAAAGGCATTGTGAGGATGAAAGGAGACAACAGGTGTGAAGTGTAACTTGCAGCGCCCAGACAGGCCTAAGCCTTGTGGTGCCGCTCTATAAGGAGTGCTGATTCTTTGGGCTGTCCACTCTGGGCACAGGAATCCTGACTGCACCTGGCAGTGGAGTCCCCCTAATTCAGATACCTATCTAGAAAAAGCCGGAAAGAATTCTTTGCCTTGGGAGTTTATGAAGAGAAAATATTTGTATTAATTCAGAATGACTGAATCTAAGCTATAGAGTGAGAACCATGCTAGGTTTACTCAGTAGTATACTATAATGCATAACCACCAATATGTGTAGTATACTCTCTTGGACTTATTAAGAAGGTGATGCGAATATCTTTGATTTGGTCCAGTTTGAGTCTTTTTCTGCTTTCATCCATCTAATTCACTGGTGCTTTCTTCATGTACCCAGTGCTATTTTGTTTTTTTTTTGAGACAGAGTCTCACTATCTTGCCCAGGCTAGAGTGCCGTGGCGTCAGCCTAGCTCACAGCAACCTCAAACTCCTGGGCTCAAGTGATCCTCCTGCCTCAGCCTCCCAAGTAGCTGGGACTACAGGCATGCACCACCATGCCCGGCTAATTTTTTCTATATATATTTTTAGTTGTCCAATTAATTTCTTTCTAATTTTAGTAGAGATGGGGTCTCGCTCTTGCTCAGGCTGGTCTCAAACTCCTGAGCTCAAACAATCCACCCGCCTCGGCCTCCCAGAGAGCTAGGATTACAGGCGTGAGCCACCGCGCCCGGCCCCAGTGCTGTTTCTGAATGAATTTTTTTCATGGTAGGGGTTCCTATAACAACTCCAGAGAATTCTCAATTTCTTCATTTCACTGTTCAAAGTGTGGCCTTGTAGTAGAATCTTCACCAACTTTTTCTGTTTCTCCAGCTGCTTCTGTTCTGAACCGTGCTGAGCTTAGGAGATTCTCGCTTCTGTGATGTGCCGTATGGAGCGAGTGCTGCCGGTGACTAATCGTTCTGGGTTATAACTTCTCTGGGTGGTGTCCAGTTCTCCATCCTCCTGGAAACGGAGCCAACTCTGATTTATATGTCTGCGAATCTCTGCTGAGCCGTGGAGGTAGTTGTGGAGGGGGTTGGAGGAGAAATGCTGTTGGGAACAGGACAGTGTGCTATGGTTTCACGCTCAAGAGCGAGTCACATGTTGGCTGCCGCTCAATGTCAAAATTTGGGCAGAGGAGCAGAATTAGGTCTTGTCATATACAAACGTGATTCTAACTAGATCCACCAGTTCTTATTACTGGCTAATGTAAGGCTGTGAAAATGGTTTCAAAGTTGGGAAGATGCCACCCTGAACATTCCCTAGGGCCTCATTGGTATCTCTTGGAGCTGCAGCTGTAAGGATTTACACTCTGCCCTTTGGCAGATGGACAAGTCACTTCCAGATGGAGGCACAGTATTAAAAAAGGTCCTTCCTTTGAAAATCCCTCCGGTATTTTGCATTTAACCATTTAAATCACAGTGCCACCTTTGAGAACTTTCTAGGCCTTACAGAAGGACTGTGGCACGGCAAGCTCTCCAGATACGCTTGCATTCACCAGGAGTGAGCAGCATCCACGGGCTGAAAGAAGTGGGATTGTGGTGCGTTTTGACTGGCTTCCTACTTCACCATCTTTCAGCATTTCCCTGGGTAAATTCCATTCTTCACTGTCCCACATGACTCTGACAACTCAATGTTGCCACTTCACACAGAGCTTTGAGTGAGGCCCAAACTGAGGAATGGGCAGAGAGAGAATGTCGTCGCTGGAGTGGTGATGCAGGCAGCCCAGTGAGAACCCATTCTGTTGCCACGTTTCTTGTCTTAAGTGGAGGAAAGGTACCACTAAAATCCTAAAACTGGTTTCCCCCAAGTATTTATTCTGCCTTTTCAAGTCCACAGTTTGTCACTCCGCATTCTGGAATGCTGAATGGGGGAAGAAAAGAGCAAGCATGAGAACCCTTTGCAGGAATAATTTGGGTGTATTTATTTCATGATTTGTTTTCCCAAGACAATCAGATCAGGGATTACACCTATTTAGTCTGAAGGTGGCTAAGGTCTGGCTAATCAAGAATTGCACTCTGTATTTCTAGCACAAGAGTAGGTGTGTGTAAGAGACAGGCCAGAAATACATCTTAGTCAGAATATTCTGGCTTACGCTGTGGTAACAAAACCCCTCAAATCTCAGAAATTTGCTACGACAAAGGCCTAGTTGTTGTCCAAGCTATATATCCATCACGGGCCAGCTGAGCTTGCCACCACGTTGCCTGTATCTTGGGACCCAGGCTGATGGCCCAGGACCTGTCTGGAAACAACTGTGTTGCTGTTACAGAGGGAAAGGAAACATGGTAAGCCACTCACTAGCTCTTAACCCGTCTGGTCATGGTGGTGTAGGTCCTTCCTGCTTGAATTTCATTGACTGACATAAACTCTTTGACCACCTAGAGCTCCACAGAATACATTTTGTCCTCTTGCAGGAGGGCTACCACAGACAGGGCCTCTGGAATATTTGGCAAGATTGTGGTGATACAATCTACCACACCCAAATGTCAAATATTTAGTGTCTGATAAAGATAGATCTCAAATTATTAAAAGAATGAATGAAACAATGAGTGACCTTGCGAAAATTGGCTAATTATTTGAAAAAGTGAAATAAAATGAGATTGTTATTGCATGTCATGTGCAAAAATAGAATGGATTAGAGCTAAAAAATTAGAGGAGCTACAGATCAGTAACTTACAATATTGGGTGTGGAGGGCTTCTTTATGTATAAAACCAAAGGTGGAAACTGTAAAGGCCAAGACTAGTAGAGCTGATTATAGAAAAATAAGTAAGTAAAAAAGATCATAAACACAGCGAAAAGGTAACAACAAAGGGGATAAAAGTACTTCCAATTTAAATAGCAAAGAAGCAATGCTATTACCGATAGAAGAGTTGTTACTGATCACAAAGAGAATAGGCGTGCTCCAGCTACTTGCTCTAGATGGCTGGTGTCATGAAGCTACCCTACCCAGAACTGCCCTCTCGTGTCAATCACCTCAAACTCATTGGTTTTTCCAAAATATCAAAAAAGTAATAATTTATGCCAGTGCTATGAAAAAGGGGGACTCTTAGAACTTCTGATCTTCTTTCCCAGAAAATACTGTAACTGTAGCTTCTGGAAACATTGTTTCCACATCTGAAATATGACACACAGGCGCAATTCTAACTCAGAAGGAAGGATGGGACCTTCACCAGAAACCATCCTTGTTTTCCTCTCCTCCCTATCCAACTGACTCTTTCACTCACGAAGATCCACTGGTCTCTTCCACATATGGGAGAGTGCAGCGTATGAGAGAGGAGGGTGATTAGGGCCCTGGAGTTCTCAGATTTCCAAATTTCCTCCTTTTGTTTCCTAAAACATAAATTATTGATAAATGATCTCTAAGCACCTCTCGACCACTATCTCATGAAGAATTCTTAAGAGCAGCCATGTTTCAGCCTGGGAGTGTCCCAAGAACATATTTTCTTCCATTCTTTGTGCCATTAGGTTTTGCTATCCATCTCTCCCAGGCATACTAGAAGTCATAAGTGAAATGGCTTCCTGTATTAACATTAGCATCATCCAGCAGATAACAAGTGCTTGTTAGCTTCAAAGGAGGGCAACGGCTTTAGGCAGAAATACAGCCAGAAGCTACCTTTTTCAGGGAAGTTTCTGGATTCCTTAGAAGTCCCCCAAGTTCCATAGTGGCCTCCATAATTTCCCCATTTGTTCTCTTAAATCCTTCTCTCCGTGACTGCCCCAACCCACATGGATTCTACATCCTTATTCATGTCTAGCTAATACATTTCTCTTCTATGCTCTGCAATTTGCTGGTTGAATGTTTGAACATGTTTTGTGTTCTTAATTCTCTTGTTTTATAAACTTTAGCCAGTCTACTTGGTGGTATCCCCCACTAAGCTGTGTGAATCTCAACGACTGGGAATGTCTTTGTTTCCCATCACTGTTAGTACTTAACATAATGTCTAGATCAATAAATAATTGCTGAATGAATTTGTTGCTGTTTCCTCACCTTGAGGGTAAGCAGTGTCTCGGTTAAAGCCAAGCCATGGCATGGGTGGACCAGTGATTTCTGATTGCCAGGGGACTCTCTTCTAGGGTCTTCTGTTGGGCCCTTCTGGCAACTAGTGTATATTGGCAATGCGCATGGTGGAAAAGTTCATTTCATGGATGACTGTGTCTTGGAAGAATCAACTGCAAATATTCCTTAAATGCAGGGCACCACACTCTCCAGGCTTCAGCCATGCAGACCTTCATTTCATCACACCAAATGCAAGACGCTTGTTCCTGCCTCCAGGGCACTGGCCTTCCACCGCAGGATCTTCCTCTTCATCCCTCTGCCCGAGGTGTTCCCCTGCCTCCTCACGTGGCAGGCACCATTTGTGCATTTCTAGGCTTAGAAACCTCCTCTGACCACAGTGTTTGAGCACCAGCCCTGCCTCATCACTCTTGAGCTCGTTGTACTGTTTTGTATTCCTCACGGTAGTTGCTGCTGTCCAGCATTATTTGTTTGTGGTTTATTGTCATTCTCCTTCCACTAAAAGGAAAATTTTGTGTTAACAGGGCCTTGTTTGTCCCCATATTCACCGCTTCATTTCCAGTTCCTGGGACATAGTAGGTGCCCAGTAAAAATTCATGGAATGGCTGCATTTCTCAGAGCATGGTGTTTGTTTAACAAACTTTCTTTTACTATTATTGACAGCACAACTTTGATGTATTACTGTGCTACAAAACCTCCTCCTTGACTGGATGGGGTGGGGGTGGGGGAGGAGAATGAGACAGAAAAGCATATCTTTGCCATAGGTTGAAACTGATGCTTCTGTTCATTGTCTTATGGCATCAGCCTCTAAAAAAGATGTTTTATAGAGCATGACACTGTATCTCTAATGAGAATACAAGTTCTATTTTCAGAGGCAACAAAGGGCCCTGGTTACTTTTCCAACATGTCATGTTTTCTTTTGGCTTCAGCTCATACCCAGAAACCTGGATAAAGTTCTGTACTGGACAATCTAGTAGTTGGCAATACTCCCCAACTTATAAGCAAGTTGGTTGCAATACATTAGAAGGAAGCCTTTTTTAGAAAATTAAAAATCTAATAGATAAATTCCAATAACCTAAAATTCTCCAATCTCACATCACCCCAAATAAGGGACCTGTTTAGTATAGTAATAAAAACATGGAATGTAGATCCAAACAGCCTGAATTGGAATCACAGTTTTGCCACCACATGAGCTGGGTGAACGGGAAAATTAATTTCAGTTCTCTAATGCCTTGGCGTGGCGGCCATGGAAACACACTGCTCAGATCTCCTGCTGTGGGGCCACAGTTGACACCCTCCTTCTTCCCCTGGGTGCTACCCTTCAGCAGTCACCCCAGGCAAGCTTCCCACCAGCTCTTCCCAGCCAGTGACCTAGCACAGGGGGAGATCAAAGCAGGCCATTCTGGACACACTTGAGACTCCCCCAGTGGGCAACTTTGGCTTGAGCACTCCCCTATGCCTGGCTGAATCCTTCTTAGAACTGCTGTGCAGCCTTAAGCTCTTCATACCTCAATGCCCTTCCTTCTCCAGCTTCTTCGTACGGGTCAGACCTGCATCGGGTCTGAAGTCTCTCCTTGATCACTCCTGTTCTTTCCCTCAATAAATTGTGTGCACGTCTAATCTCATCTTGACATCTGCTACTTGGTGACCCAAACTGACGTACTTGGTTTTTTCATTTGTAAAACATTGCCCATGGTCTAGTTGAGTATTATCAAATGCTTTGATCTACTCTAATTTGAACATATGGGATATGTGCCCCAAATCACTATAAAGCTGTATTGTTGTTAGGATTAGGAAATAAGGCCTGCAAAATTGCCGAGTGTGGCATCTGGGATATAGCTGTCACTCAGTAAGGGACAGCTGGATATGGACAAATGTTCCTACTTTCAGGCAAGATCTTATCTGAGGACACCCTTCTTTGCTTTGAAGTGGTAAGTCCTTTCAAAGACAGATAGACGTGTGGGTGTTTAGGGTGCCAGCGAATCAGAGGCACTGTATTTTTTCTCTTCAAATTATTCGATAGGTAGGGGAAAATCAGAACTTCTTGGACTTTTTTATACTTATTTTATGGTTTAGCATTGTTTATTTTACGATTAGCCCTACGTGGAGGGGAGCGCTCTGTATCCTTTCAATGCTTAGCTCCTCTAAGGGTGTTAATGGGTCCCTGTACCTTCTCCTTCCATGACTGGCCCCCGGTACCTTGGTCAGCGGTATTCTACCTTCCGCTGGGGCAGCTGCCTATTTTCTGGTGCCTTCTTACTGTGGGTACTTTTGATAGTGTTGGGCAGATGAGGGGCTAGTCTAGAAGTCCACCGATGCGCCTGAGCAGAGCCCATGCTCCTTCTGCACTTACTCTCCCTGTTTTCACTCAGTGCCTCTGTAGACCCTGATGTCCCAGGGAGTGGGGTAGTTGGGTGCTTCCCAGAGAATTGCTCTGAGTCACCGCATCTCTGATCTTGGCTGCCAGACAGTAGTCATGGAGGATGTCTGAATGCTGACCTCTGTCTACCCCTAAAATATTGCCTGGGTACACCCTTTCTCAGGGGAGCAGGCCCCATTTTTCTACAGTCTAGCAGGGTGTGCTGAAACCTTCTGATGCATTCCTCAGGCAATAGATGAAATTTGTCACCTAAATCACTGCAATTCTCAGTGACAAGGACAGCATGAGGAGTCCTGATACAAGTTAAATTCTACATACATTTTAGCATCTCTGAGACTTTTCATTGAGCTTTAATGGAATTAGAAGCACTCTTACTAAGAATAACCGTAAGAAAAATGAAGGACAATAGTGTCGTAAACAGGACAGAAAACGAAGGATATCAGAGAAGCAGAGATTTTACACGGCAGTTTTGGCAAAGTCAAGGAATCATAGGAGGAAATAATTCCAAGTCTTACAACTGACACTTCTTTGCTGTTGGAGGGAAAGGAATTATTTCTACAGAGACTGAAAAGACCCCAGCAGTGGGAGCACAAACGTGGCTGGATGGGAAGAGACAGCTTCCTGGGAGAGCTTATTTATTTATTTGTTTATTTATTTAGTTTTCTCATAAGGTGACATTTCCTTTAGTCTTGTGAAGATTCTAATGTTGACATGATGACTTTTGAGACATTAAAGAGTGATGTGAAAGCAAGATCAGGAGATATTTCGAGAAGGGAGAGAGAGGAGGCGTATTTCCGTGTACCCACTTCCCTACTGACTGACAGAGCAGCCCTGTCTCCAGCACACCTCTTCTCCTGGCTCAAAGGATAAAGAATGTGGCTCAGAAAGCCTCTGAATAGAAATAAACAACCCTGGAGTTAGAAACTCCAGAAGCCATTGACTGACTATTGGGGTAAAGAACTGGAGGTAGTGAACAGTCCCTGGGTGCGTAATGAGTTACGGATGCTTTCACCTGGCTGAACATATTCACTAGACTATGGTACAAACTCTAAGAGTGGGAAACACTGTTGAAAAATCAGGGGGCTTCGGAACCAACTGGAGCTGTTTGAGTCCCAATTGCACTTATTACGAGAATAATCTGTCATCTGGGGACATGCTCCATTGTCAATGAGGGTCAATCAAAAGATTATGGGATCCCCCTTCTAGCCCATGGATAAATAATGGCTTGTCCCTTAAGGAAGGGTATACTGATCTTACACAAATTATATCACCACATTAACCTTAGTTTTCTTAGCTAGGAAATGGGGATAAATGAGATGATTCATATACAGCATTTGGTCCCCAAATTAGAATTCATTCGTTCATTCAACAAATGTTCTGCATGACTAATTGTGTCCCTAGAGGTATATCAATAGATAAAATGTATGCAATCTATGCCTTCATTGACCTACAATCTAGTGGAGGGAGATAAACAATCAATAACATAGGAGAATTAAGTGGTTAGAAGGTGTCTTATGAAAAACACGAGAGGCGATCAGGAGAGGGAAGGGGTGTTACAGTTTGAAGAATCTGGTCAGGGAAGCCTTCTCTGATAAGATGACTTTTGAGCAATAGCTGGAGGGAGAAGGGTGAGCCATGTAGACATCTAGGGGAAGAGCCTTTCAGGCAGGGGGAACAGCAGGTGCTAAGACTCTGAGGAGTCTGGCATATGCGAACCAGCCCAGTAGAGCTAATGTGTTATTTTTCGTCTGTTGGAAACTGGGAAATGGGGATCAATGAGATGATTGCTTTTGCACATTTGCATTGTGCAAAAATCTCATGGACCAGAACAAGTGAAGGCAGAGCGACAGAAGCTGAGGTGGGTGGGGAGGACGTGCAGATTGTGCACATTTCATAGGTCACCGTAAAGACCTATTAGAGGATTTTTAGCAGAAGAGTGACATGAGCTGACTTCTTATGACAGGGTCACTCTGACTGCTGTGGGGAGACCAAAGTGGGGAAGGGCAGGCGACAGGAGACCAGCCGGGAGGCTACTGCAATAACCCAGGAAGGAGATAGGAGGCCTGGGTGGTGGCAGAGGAGTGTGGAGCCGTGGTGAGATCTGAAATCCAGCAGCATCGCTCATGGATTGCATATGAGGGACAGGGGATGAATCAAACAACGTTGGCCTAAGCAAGGAAAAGGATGGGATTGCCATTTCCTGAGACGGGAAGGCGGAGCAGGACAGTGGGGGCAAAGAGTTTGGTTATATAAGTGTTAAGTATGAGTTTGAGATGCCTACTTGATAGAAATCTGAGTAAAAGTGTTGAGAAGGTGGTCACATATGTGACAATACATACAGTCCATACACGATTCGAGAGAAAGAGACAGCTT